>OMNW01032208.1:0-35635 GCA_900303245.1 Selene dorsalis
GTGTACATAGCAACCACATTTTAATGTTTTTTTTTTGCCCGCCTATAAAAAGACTGCAAAAAACAAACATAAAGTTATGATAACTCTTACTTAAAATATATATATTTGTCATATATATTTACGTATATATTCATATGTAAAAAAACAAAAACAAAACAAAAAAAGGTCGGAGGGGAGGAGGAGAGCCTAAGAGGTCCCTGTGGTCGGCCAGTTCTCAAAAAGCCACCTCCCTCCATTCACCCCCTCATTCCATGACCTCACCGGGCGCCACGGTGACCAGCTGCAAAGGGATCTCCTGATTGGCTACGAGGTCGTGGGTAGTGGCGGTCTGGAGGATGAGCGTGGTTCCGTCCGTAGTGATGACGGCGTCGGTGGTGGGCGGAGATGTGGACGAGGGGACCCCGCCTTTTTTATTCTGGTGAGTCTTTATGTGCTTGGCCAGGTGGTCGCTTCGCATAAACCTCTTGGAGCACTCTGTGCACACAAACTTCTTCTCTCCTGAGACAAACGCACAACGACACAAACCGTCAGACAGAGGGCAAAACTGAAACCAGCAGCTCAACCAGTGAAGATATAAACAGACCTGGGTTCACTTTAAATACATGAAAGTTGATATAATAATATTTCACATCAAATCACACTGACTCAAACTCAGTCTTAGTGTCAAGTGTGTAAAGTTTGAAAAACCTCAACAATGACATTAAAAAATGTCACCACTTGTCCTTTTCCTGACAGACAAGAGGAGATATTTTTTAAACATAAAGTCTTTTACTGAATTCAGCAATAAACTTATTTTAGCCAAACAGAAATTACATTTAAAAAGAATCCTTATGAAAAATATTTGGTTGAATCTGCCCAAATCACACAACTGCCTCAGAAGTGGGTGGGATTTCACCTGAAAAGTATTGAAAAGTTACAGCTAGAATATTTTTGTGCCCTGCCTCTGTTCACAGGAACCAGTGAAGTGTTTCTACGCATCGTGAACAGTTTTTGTCAAAGAAATATCCCCTCTGAAATGTGTTCAACATAACAGGATGTGTTCGGATGTGTGATCATATGTTCAACACCAACAGAGCTCAGACATTAAAAAAACGATAAAACACTCAACAACTGTGAGCGGACAAAACAATCACATTATCACCCTCTTGCTTTTTGAAGAAAATCCCCAACATCTGGAGATGCTGAGCCATGTGCGTGTTAATTTCATGTTTAAAAAAGACACGTAAATATACAACAGTGATTCACAATGGTCCATTTTAGTGACCTTTAGTGTTTCCACATGTGGGCCTTGATTTCTCTACAACAATCAGGGATTAACTGGGCCAAAAACAATCTCTTAGAAGTGCTAATTTAATTTAAGTATAAACTTGGTTTTGTTGTTTGCTGTTACTTTCTTTATAAAACTGTCAGATTTGGCCGCTGGTTTTTTAAAATGTCTTTGTCTCTGTTCGAAGCTTTGGAGCAGCTGCAACTTTTCATTTTCTCTTTTCCAAGATCGCTCAACATCAAAAACAACGACATGGACAGCTGCAGACAAACATCGACGAGGAACATGAAAATATTTCAGCGTCAAGAAGATGTCTATTATTCCTTCAGAGTTAGTATCACCGGAGAGAAGCAGTGATCCAACATTTACAAGCTTGTTATCGCTCATCCAAGGGGAGAGCTTGTTCCTAGTTCACCACTGAAACCTAGCTCCAAACTTTCATTTCCTACAATAAATATATAGGAAATAAAAAAGAGCCAGAACATAAAAATGAAAAGTACAACCATATTTAGTGGTGCTGAGGCCTGTGTGAGCCTGCTCTCACCTGTGTGTGTCCTCCTGTGTCTCTGTAGCTCGTCGCTCCTGGTGAACCTCTTCCCGCAGAACATCCAGTTGCAGACGAAGGGTCTCTCCCCGCTGTGCCAGCGCAGGTGAGCTCGGAGGTGGGATGTCTTCCCGTAAACCTTCCCGCAGCCGGCAATGTGGCAGATGTGCTGCTTCTTCTTCCCCATGCCTGAACCTCTGTGATGCAAAGGGAGAAAAATGGAATGAGTGGAAGAAACAGAGTGGGTGGCCCAGGTGATACAGGTGGAGGAAGTGAACGCTGAGAACACGGCCAAATGTTAGAAAAAATAACAACCCTGCATCCCTGCGCTAATAAAGCATTACAAAAAAAGATTTGCATACTTTATTTGCATTATTTTTTTCACGCAAACGTAAATTTTCATGGAAATTTGGGCTTTTATTGCCCTGTGAAAAAACCAGTTCAACAACTAACAACTGCACCTTTGAGTTAATAGCTACACCTGTAACAGTCCAGATAACTGGGAGATAATATAATTATGTATGACTGTGGTTATGATGCTATTAAAAGTTTTAGGATCTTCAGCTTTCTTTTCTTGATGATTGTATGACAGCAAACTCATTTTTCTTCGTGGTTTCCCCACCTTCCTCCAGACTCTTTGCAGTTGGGGCAGGTGCAGGCCACTCTGCGCAGCCTCTTGCCCTCCCCGCTCGGCGTCTCCATGTCCTCGTCTCCCATCTGAACGCGCAGGTTGTTCAGGTCGCTGGGGTTCAGCGTGGAGTCTCCGCTCAGCTGCCACTCCTCAGAGTCTGGTTCCTCTTTTATTTGTATACCTGGAACAGTGTAGACTGGTGATGAGTGATGACAGGTGTTTTAATGATTTGAAAAGAATAAATTCATAATTAATAATAAATTATTGCGCATAACAGTTGAGTGTCCGTACCAGCTGGACTGTTTGCATCCTCCCCGTGTGTGTACTGAATTCCAGATTGTGCTACAGAGTTGACTGTGACCGTCTGGAGGTTGGGCAGGCTGACCTGTCCTGCCTGGCCCAGGGGAAGGGTCTGAACCGGGGCTAAGGTCAACTGCTGAGCCTGACCCTGACCCTGGGGCAGCTGCAGGCCCTGGAGTGACTGGACACCCTGAACCTACCGAGAGATCAGACATGTCTCAGTGACACGATAACTCACAACAAAAACATGACACAATACATCACTGATCCCCATGGGGGGGACACAGCAACTCTGCTGCTTTGACTGACTACACACTTCTTCCAGCTCACCTGGAAGGTCTGCCACTGGATCTGTCCTGTGGCGGTGACAGTTTGGGCCTGGATGAGGAAGGTCCCCGGGTTGACCAGCTGTACGCTCTGTAGAGTCTGGCCTGCCGCGCTCAGGTCCTGACCTGGAGCCACCTGGGCTACCTGGGCCTGACTGTCCCCCGACAGCTGCAGGATTGGCTGTGAGATCGTAGTGGCGTTAGAGGATGACACCTACAGGACAAAAGGGAACAGCAAAAATACATCACACAAAAAAGCTGAGAAAGCTGCTTTCACATCACATCTATCTGTTGGAGCTCCTCGATGCACGGCAGAGTGGAGACGGTTTTTAATCACAAAAATTAACTCAAACTTCAGCTACTTCTCATGGGCTGAAAATGTGTGTGTGGTTAAATCGTGGGGATCCACAAGCCTGAGAACTGGCTGCACTTACACCACTGCTTTCACAAGCCAAAACACGATCACAGAAGTATGACGACACATGAGCGCAACCTTCCAGCAAGTCTGCACTTCCACTAGTTATAAAGTGTATTAACATTTCCAAGAAAACAAACAAATCATCCGTAATAGGAGGCAAATGGACCCAGAGGCGTTGGTGAAATAAGTTCTTAGAAATTAGGGATGCATCTGAGACACGGTGAAGGTTTCGACAAAGCACAAGTTCAGCACCCAGAGAGCAACTACACAATAACATGATGAAACAAATGAACTCTACTGTGGCCTCTAAGTGATGATTCACATCCTTTTAGGTTTTTGACCTCTTAACAAAAACCTTTCAACACCACTAAGGGTGGATATAAAATGCTATTTCCGAAAACTGATACTGACACCAGAGTTTAAACACTAATACCAAAACTACATTTACTTTGAGGGAGGTTAACAAGATTTTTAATACTATACCATTTTTCATGTAACTACAAAAGCACAGGTAGCAGTACAAGAACCTTTACAAACTTAAAACCACCAAAAGTAATTTTGCTTCAATGGAGAAAACAAGACTCGAAATCTGACCAAACATTCAATGCTAGCTTTCAGTGCCTGCCTGTTCATTTTCAATACTATTTGTACTATCAACACATTTCTGACAGCACCAACAAGTAGTACGGTCAAATACCCAGCCTTACTTGTCACTAATTAGGGCTGTAGTGTGATAAAAGAGATTTTTTCCTGATAATTGCTTGGTTTCAAGGTCTGATGTGGGCAAGTATTAAGCAAAAATTATCAATAATATTATATACTATTCAGCACATATTAGAAAAAGTCTGAAAAAGTAAAGAACAGAATAAATTCATATATACATGGACAACTTATGGGATCCCGGCCTCCAGTCTGTAAACAGCAGCCTTTCATTATACAGTTTTTTTATGTATATAACTGGTGTTAAAGGCAAGCACTCACTTGGATTTGCTGTAGGTGGTTGTGGGAGTTGAAGTTTTCTGAGGAGGGGTCGGACACACCTGCGGACACGGCGGTTGCTTGGGTCAGAACTCCGGTGCCATCGATGGTTTCGGGGAGTTGGGGGGGGTTGGAGGAGGAAGTGGTGGTGGTAGTTGGCACATAGAGCTCTTGATTGGCGTCGCTCACCGTGACCAGCGACTGCTTGCCGCCGGCATCCTGACCCTGACTTTCTAGTGTCTGGCCGCTCATGATCAGCTGACCTTCGGGTGTTACCCCAGTTGCTATGGGCACCGTCTGTGCTCCAGTGAGCCCTAGTGACTCCAGATCCACACTGTTTATTGGGACGAACGTAATGTTGCTTGGGAGCCCCACAGGTACAGTGCTGGTGTATGCTGTACCCCCAGCCAGCGGGACACCTTGGATTGACTGTACCTGCCCCGCCTGCGACAGAAGGTCTGTGGTCGCCGTCGTGGCGCAACTGATTCCGATGCTGCCCTGGCTGCCATCTTGGAGAAGCTGGATCTGTCCCGTGCCATCATCCAGTCCCTGTGCTGGGAATCCTGTAAGCGTCCCATCTGCGTTTTGGATTTGAGGGATGACCTGGATGACGTAATGATAATTTAGAGCAAATTCAACACCTGAGCAGAACACATTTCATGTCTTAAACATAACTCTTTCTCCTTGTACCTGATACTGGATGCCTGACACTCCATTGGCTGTAGCCTCATTCCCAGATGCAGTAACATAAATGGGCTGGCTGGGAAGACTCCCAATTGGAAGCACGTATTGCCCATTGGACGTGACAATCCCCGAGTTTGGAATGTGAACAACTCCCTGGTCTTCCTTCCCAGCTGAGACTGGAGTCAACACCTCCCATCGGTCTGAACCAGTCAGCTGAATGGCTGACATATCTGTCGTCTGGGAGTAAAATTAACACTGATTAGCAAGGACAGATTACACTTCTGCAAGAAGACAATGATTCATCTCAGCTTCAGATTAGATCACATGAAAAGGGAGGCAGGCCTGCTGTTGTCTGAAAATCTGACAGGGTTGCACAGACTATCCTGACACAGAATAAGGGAGTAAATCACAGGCAGTGGGAGATCACGAAGCATGAACGGTAAAATAGGCACAGGCTAGGTGTAACCACCAACACGCAGAGAGAGAGCATAACAGGCTCAGAAACGGTCGAGAGCTAGGTGTGGGGGATGGGTGGCTATTACAACACAATTGCACAGTACTGTTTTGATTATGGACGCTATCCCTGCCACATTAGCACACCCCTGCATCCTCCAAGCCCAAGGTACACCGGCTATCTTCCAGCGAGCCGACCCAAGTGACTGACTTCAGTGTCCTACCCACTATGGGCGGGTTTTACAGGGGTAAAGTGGGTGGCCGTTATTGAGGGGAACACAGGAAGTGTACGGCTTTCACCCCATGCCATCAAAATTTTAAAACGTGTGAACTTCATGCTCTCAAAAACACAACCAGCAATCGAAAGCAAGCGAGAAAGACGAGCTAGAAAATGTCGGATACCTGTGTTTCCGCTGCGCCGCCGGGTTGCAGAAACTCGCTTTGACTGCTGTCCACGTCCGCGGACGCCATTTCTCCTTGTTTCAGAGGCTGCTCTGGCGCTAGCAGGGAGAGAGGGGGAAACTCAGCAAAACTATGTAATCTTCAACTCCTGCCTGCCAGAAAAGCCCGCAAAGCATCCCCACTCTCCCGTCCAAAAGGAGCTGACTGCGAAATTCAACTTTGCAGCGGAGAATCCGGGGCAATTTCGGCCCAGATTGACTGTTTACTTTGTCAACTCCGTGGCTAGCCTGCTAGCTCAGTTAGCTAACCATATCTAGCCAGTTAGCAGCAGAGCAAAAGATAAAAAGACGCAGCTTGTTTCGCTGTTTTCTGCACAAACTCACCGATTAGTTGCACGCTTCGATGCGCTAAATGTTTACGTACCAGTCATAGCGTGAATGGTAGTAAGCGGGAGGATTATCTGATCAACTAAACTCCGAACATGATTGTTTTATCAAAGGCGGGCTAGTGTTGATCGGTGAATTCGGGTCGATTTTTTTTCTATTTTGATTGACGGTGCGGGAAACACAAAAAGGTGGGACCAACGCGCTTGACTGTCCAATTTGCATCGCATTACAGGACGTCCCGCCCTTCTTCTCTGTGGCGATTGGCGGAACGTGAGGCACGGCGGCACGTCATTGGCTAAGCGGAGTGCCAATCATTCTTTTTATAGGACGTGTGTTTCCTGTTTGTTGTTGAGAGAGACGAGAGGAGGAATGCAGTTGTTGGGTATCTGAGCAGAGATAGTTGGAAAACGGCGGAGTTGTTGTCGAAAGTACAAACTTTATTTTACCATTTAAAGCCAAATAAAGTATTTTTTTCCTGCTCTGTCTTCGTTTGTGTTCAGTGTTCATTTGAGGCCACACTACTTGAGTTTGTAAAGTTTTAGTTTTTTTTTCGGCAGCTGGCCTTCATTATACTACAATCATGAATTACTACAGCCCTGCACTAAGTTACAGGTCGTTGCAACAGTTAATTTTGTGTCCAAATTGGCACATCAGCCAAAAGTCCCTCCCAAGTCTCAACAGTTAATTCACAGCACTGATTTCTGTCCAAAATAATATTTACAAACGAAAAGATATTAAAGTTTCAACGACCTGTGAACCATTGTTTTAAACGTATTTCATTTTAAATTAACTACTAAACTAAATCAACTAACTAACCACCCAATGTCTCACATGTTCTTGTTCTTTTGATCATTAGCTTTCTGGCAAAGTCCTGTAACCACAGTCAATAAACTTTATTTAAGTTCATGATGAAGACAGTGTAAGAAACCTAAAAGCAATCCAGTGCGTAGATATGGAGAGAGGATCTGAGAGGGTTTATTTGTCAAATGTTGGTGTTATGTTAATATTTTAAACATTACTTTTATATCTCAACAGGGGCACACGGTCAAGGTTTGATCCTCAATAAAAGCTCTTTTAACAACTGGAAAGTGATGAATTTCAATAAGTTAATCATTTCACCTTATTACATTCCTTTGTGCATAAATCTTTTCGTAGTAATTACACTGGTGAAATGTGGTTTTAATAACTCTTGACCTTGGGTACATATTACCATTCACAGGGAGTAAAAAATGAGAAATGCACAAAACAATGACAGGTTTCCCTCATTTTATTGACACATGCAGATTGGTGAAGATGACATTTATTAGACATTTGCTCCTTTTCAACTTTATTCAGTCCTACTACGTCCACACTCTGGCAAGATGTTTGGTACAGAGAATAGTCTGTTGTCTCAGATATAAAGACACTCACACTGGGGGGCAGCAGTGAGGAGGTGAAAACGGTTACGTTTTGGAGCTGTACAGTCCAGATGATGCACAGAGCTCTCCTGTGGCTGTCCTGACTCACGATGAAGCACTGTCTCTAATGATGTGAGGAGTCTGTTTTTGTTTTTTTGTTGTTTTTTAAATTTTTTGTTGTTTCTTTTATTTATTTATTTATTTTTTCGCCCAAACTGAAGTCAATAAAAGCATCTTGTACAACAACGTTCTGTGTTCAGGCGTCTGATCAGGCTCCGACAGAGAAGCCTGCTTTGCTCTCTCTAAAATAACAACATCCCCACTGCTCAGAATACGGCACAGCACTGGGCTGGAGCTGAACTCGGTGATGGATTTTACTGTCTCTTATAAGTAAACACACTGCCAGTCAAACGATTACAGACACGGTATATTTAAGCATTAAGGAGGTGTAAAATTAAGAAAGTCTGACTAAGGAAAAGGCATGGAGGATCTGACAAAAGTTTATGTCCTTGTGACTGATCTGATGAAAAGATAATGAGTCACCTGTAGCAGATCACTGGTCCTCCTCCAGCTCAGACCATGACCGTTCACAAGTTTCAAAGACAAAGAGGCTGGTTAATGATCCAGCACACCTGTCTTTAATAAAACACTTATTAACAGACTCATTAGGTATTTGAGAGTTTTCCCATTAATCAGCAGTCATCATGGAGGAAGGTGTCTGGTGGGGGTGGGAGGTGGGGGCGCTGGCATAAATTAAACATTTTCAAGTATCTTTGAGCAGCTGAAAACAGGACGTGCCCTGTTGCATGCACTGCTTTCATCAATTACACTTTGATTTCTGCTGCAGGATCCTCATTAGACAATTTCCACCGAAATGATCTAAAAGTATTTTTCTTTAGGTTACAGCTCGTCTTTCTTTTGGCTGATTGCTGACTCTAGTGTGTTTAAAAATGTTTGACTGGTAGTGTATTTGGTCAGTATTTTTTCACAAAGGAATGTATAATGTATTTGTATAGAACATGAATTACATGATTATATGATGTGCAGCCAGCTAGGCTGCATGTTGATCCACTGGAATCAAGAGACAAGTGTGAAAACCAGTGTAACTCTCAGGGGCCAGACTGAGTGGTATTCTGAGTTCTCCCTTTTGTGACCTCACGGTCTCGTTATTTCTTTTTGGGAGCATTGGGTGTGTTGAATTTGAAAAAGATAATGTCCCCGTCTTCCACGATGTAGTTCCTGCCCTGTTGCCTGTATTTCCCAGCAGACTGAAAAAGAGGAGGTGAAGATCAGAAGGGCCCAAACTTATTCAAATAACTTCAATGAATGTTCAACATCTGATTTTAATACTGCTCTATACAAATACACACCTTGACTGCATTTTCACTGCCCTCCTCTTTGAAGTCACTGTACTTCATCACCTCAGCCATGATGAAGCCCTTCTCAAAGTCAGTGTGGATCTTTCCCGCAGCTTGAGGAGCCCTGGACCCTTTCTGTTGAAGGAAGACAACAGAATATCAGATACACAATGGCAAACATATCAACATACTACCACCTTGAAGAATTTTATCACCGAAAGAACTAGGATTTAGAGTTTAATTAATGATATCATTGTCAAAAAAGGCGAGTCAAGTATAAAAAAAAATACTGCTAAAATGAGCAGCGACTATTGCATTCTATATTTATAATCAGTTTCAGAGCCTTTTAGAGGCAATTACAATAAATGGAGCTTTGCACAGTGAATCCTTAAGGCCAAAATGCAAATAAGAGTGAAAGACATACAGTTTGCAAAAATGAAAATAAAGAAAATCTCAATTAATTAAACTTTAATTGATATACTGCCTTTGTGTTACATTTTGATGAAAGAAAGCAACAAATACCAAGACTAATACCAACCAGCATAAACATGAGCAACAATGAGTTTTCAATCCTAAAATCAACTAAACTGGCACATCTTTCAATAACAATATAGGGGATTTTAAATTTAGCCTACAAATTAACCCATGATCAAAGGTGACAATGAACTGTGAGGAGGAGTTATTCACATCACAACACTCACCCTGATGGTCCACGCTCGCACCTCATCTGGTCCTGCTGTGAAGAAGTATTCCAGCTGCAGTGCTGCGTAGCCAGTCTTTATTATTTTGGTCAGAACACTTAAAAAAAAAAAAATTGGCAAGGTACTTTCAGTGATTGAAACAAAGTCTGTGTTTATTTTCAGCAGTAGAGTATTTAATAATGCCTAATTATTTACACAATGAACATTTCTTCAGTCACTTCAGTGTTTTCTGGTTCAAAAGCCCTGCCTTTTTTCTGAGTTGGCAGGCACCTGGTGTTGTGTATATACCCTGCTGTGACTTGTCAAAAGGTTTGCAGTGAATAAAAAGGCTCCGATTCATAAAGCTGTAAACAATATTTACCTGTCAGCTTTATCAATCCCATTACACTGACTGTGGGGCACTGGCAGGCACATAGAAATCACTTTACTTCTTTTTAATTAGACCTTGATAAACTTGGCCATATTTCTAATCAATAAATATATAAGTCATTGAAATGATTTTGGAAACCTGTTCAAATAGATTCTTTTCACATTACATATCTCACCTCTGCGTCTTCACCTCCTCACAGTACTTTTTCCTCTCTTCGTCATCTGCCATGTCCAGCAGCTTGGACTCCAGTGCTCCACTCAGGGGAATGACCATAGCACCTGGGTCATGAGCGTCTATCCACTCCTTGATTTTTACCAGCCTTTAAAAAAAAAGGCAGTAAGTCAACTTCGCTGAATACTCAGCTATAGCTAAATACGTGAACAGATAATGTATGTGAAAGGATAATAACAAGTGAAAGTAAACCTACCACTTGTTCTTCTTTCTGATGTAATCTTTCTCTGAGAGATTCACCAGGTAGATCATGGGCTTTGATGTCAGAAACAGGTATTTGTTCAACACCTCAATCTGTGGAGAGACATGAAAAACTTGCCAATCATGAGTTTGAACACGGTTTAGTTGTCAGAAAGCTTTTTTAGATAATTTTCTCAGGAAATTTCACTTGTCAGATAGTGTGCATTTTTACCCCAGAGGTCCAGTAATAGCTTACATTTCTGCACATATAGTACACACATTAGTCACAACAGGATTATGCAGAAATATACTTAAGCATCCACACAAACTGTACCTCTTTGTCGTTCCAGTCAAGGTAAAATCTGACGTGTTTCTTCTCATCCACCACCCAGTTCTTCACCTTCATCATGATATCCTGAAGAAGCAGCAAGGAAGGATCGTGATCAATTGTGATTTCCCCTTACCTCCCAAACTGCAACATAAATGAAAACAAAAAGCAGATGCGCAGACAGTGCTCCTGCCAACACACTTAACTCACATATTCAGGTTTGAGCTTTTTGTCGCCCCCTCTCACTGCAGTTTTCTCCAGTTTGTCAATAATTGGGCTGATCATTTCCTCATCTTTTAGCCGCAGCTCCTCGTGGATGATCTCAATGTCTCTTACTGGGTCAACGTTACCCTCCACGTGGATAATATCCTCGTCATCAAATGCACCTAAAACACACAGCAAATTAACAACTTACACACCCAGTACCAAGTGATATGGACTCTGTCCCCTTGTAAGGGGGATAGCAGTGGCTCAGACTTGACCTTTTAACACCTGTCCACTCAACTCAGTTGCTGCTACACAGCAGCTGCAGCAGGCAATAGTAACGACAACTCACGGGTCATGTGGAAGATGCCATCACAGGCACTGATGTGGGAGAGAAAGGCATTTCCAAGTCCCTGTCCTGCGTGAGCTCCCTTCACCAGACCAGCGATGTCCACAACGTTTAGGAAGGCAGGAACCTTACTACAGAGACAGCGAAGGAGATCATCAGTGATATAGCAATCTTCTGAGATTATTAGGAGTGTTAAAACAAATTCTTACTTGTCAGTCTTAAATTGTGCCCAACATCATCAGCTTGTGTGTTTACCTCCAGTAGACTGTGTTATCTCTAGGTGCATTGTGCAACTTCATAATGGTTATGATATATGATGACAGTGCTAATAATAACAATGATAATAACACTGATAATAGCAATGCCACTAATGTCATCTTCATTTTTTTCTCCTTTTTCCTCTTTTATGTTTTGTTCCCTTTCTTTGTTGTTTTCCTGTGTGTGTGTGTGTGGTAAGTGACTTGATGCCGTGTGTTCAGTATACAAATGTTTAAGTTGAGTTGAACAATGACACACACCTGGCTGGTTTGTGGTACTGGCAAAGGAAATCAAAGCGCTCATCAGGAACAGGTACCCTGCTCTCATTTGGGTCGATTGTGCAGAATGGGAAGTTTTCTGCAGCTGCTTGGCTTTTGGTCAGCACGTTGAAAAATGTTGATTTCCTGCAGATGAGAGTGAGTGAGGAGATGGATGACTACAGTGAATACAATAATCAGCCTAGAATGGTGGGCCAATATGTGTTTATTTTCTAACAACATCTACATGCTAGTGTCGTGTACATACCCAACATTAGGTAATCCCACGATACCAATTTTTAAGGATGTGCCAAACCGTCCAATTAAAGGAGCCTGTTTTGGTGCTTCTCCCTTTTTGGGGGGCATCTGAAAGAGTTGCAACAAGTCCGCTGACACCATTTTCAAAGTAACCTACCCAAGCCATGTATATCTATATCATCACCAGCCTGCGTTTTTAGTCAGTCAGTAGCTCCTCTAAAAACGTGTACAGTCATATGCTCATTCAAACACAGCATGCTAACGTAAGCTAGAAGCTAACAAGTACCACTCCCAGCTGTTAGTCGTTATATTTCACTGAGCGTAGAGTGCTGTCCTCCTTTCTCACTCATTACAAACACACCAAAGGATAAGAAGCTGAGGGCCATCCGCATTTAGTACCTTTATCTCTGTCCTTCGCCTGTGGGCTACGTGGTGTTCACGGTTTAGACTTCTGCTCACACCGGCCACTCCACTGGAAAGACAAGCTCGAGAGCAGAGCGGAAGTGTTTTGACGTGATCGGTCTCTGATTGGTCAGAAAAAAAAACTGGAGCGGTGCGTCACTGCGTCAAGTCAGATTGATTTGTTTGTGAATGTTGTGAATTTTAATGTACTTAAAAATAAATAAATAAAATAAAGCGTTAAGCGCGTATAGTTGTGAAATGACCGATCTATATGTCCGTTTTCTACATGTGTACAGTTTTGGTACAGTTTATGTTGCAGCCTGTTTTTCCGTGTTAGGTCACTCGGTGTCGACATTTTACAGGATGCGTTCAAGAACATATTGATGTATAAAAAGGTTTTTCACAAATTATATTTTGAGTTTTTTTAAGTCAGTGTAAAGAAAATAACAAAGGTAAGTTTCCTCAAATGTTAAAGCACTGTTTGTATTTATTTCTTGAATTTAAAACACCTTTAAACCCTTTTCACATGAAAGAAAACGCAGTTTCAGTCTTGAGTGATACTTAATATCGACATATTTTGGACTAGAATTATAGCAAATAAGGAACAACTGTGACTTGAATAGACAGAACAAGTTGTCCAGAAAATAATCAAGAGTAATTGATACAGAGGTAGGACTTGCTTGACTTGTTTTAGATGTTGTACTAAAACACAAGTTCATCTTGGCAGTAAAAAATTTAATTGCCAGCCAAGCAACACTTATACTGTTGCAGTAATTCGCCCCAGGGCGCATACATTCAGCATGAGACAGTGCATGGGCCATCATATATGATTAATGCAGTATTTATATACACAAAATATTTCAAAACACAATGAATGCATGCATTAAGTCCAAGTTGTAATATTTTTTTATTTCTGTCAAGAAAAAACAAAAACAAGTGTTTAATGGAAATAAATGGTCCAACACTTGCAGCATTCTTGTCGTCACTAAAACCATGGGACAGTGCGACCATTACATTTTACTTGAGTGTTAACAACCAGAGCATATGACCCAAGTAATTTTTTTATTGCTTTATACAACCCCCACCCCCCCCAAAAAGTACTTTGCACCAAAAGAGACAAAATTAAACAGAAATAGATTTAAAATACATCCTGGAGCGAACAAGGATCTCAACAGTTTAACCAGCCACATATAAACAGCAAAATGAGAAACTGTAATATAACATCCACAGAAAATACTTCTGATGTAAAAACAAGTGTGTCTGTCAATCATAATCAAACTTTTAATTATGACCACCAATAAAATATCTGCTTGAGATTTCTGTTAGGTATTATAATTTCCAAAAAATCCTTCATATATTTAAATTTAAAGTGAAAAGTGATCTGTAAAATTGCTAATTTCACCTCAACGTAATTCAGTTTTGTCACTCATAATGAACTTTCATGACTCTTCTGAGAGACTTGGTGAAGATTAAATAACCACACAACTTGTGGTGCTCAGACAGACTGCATTTTCGGAAAAACTTGGTTTTTCACATACATAATATGGTCAAAAAACATAAGAAACAAACATTCAAACAATAACACTGAATCTGTTGTTGACTCTCCTCACACTGCTCAGTAGTGACCTGTGAATAAAGAAATGACAAAACATAGACATGAATCAAATAAATGTAAAACTCTTCCATATGTGTGGGGGTTGAATGAATATCTGAATTTCATATTCACTGTAAAAAAAAACCAATACATACAAATTCTAAATTGACAGATTCTGAAACCAAATTATAGCATTATGGTGTCAACATACGTGGTGAGTAGGACCGGGATCGGGATCGCGAGCGGTACCCTCTGCTGTAGTATGGAGATGGAGATCTGCGTCTACAGAGAGAAAAGCAAACCCACAGCACTTCACTTGATGCATCAAACATTACACGTGATTAGAATTATCAAATTAACTTTCACAGTCTGTTTTCACCTGTATGACCTGTATTCTCGGTCGTCATAACGGTCATAATCACGATCATAACCTCTGTCGTAGCCTCTGTCGTAGCCCCTGTCATAGTCCCTTGAAACACGCCGTGATGAACCGCCACCACCGCCGCCGCCGCCACCTCCTCCACCGCCTCCACCACTAAAAAGAAAACACAATGTTAAGTTTGGTTAACACCTCAGAAGACACCACACACAGAAGCTTCCAGAAAATATCCTAAACCTAAAAACCTGCATGGTTAAGAAATGCTCACTATGTGGGACGTCCCATGTAGATTCCTGGAGTGGGAGTATGGGCTCGTTTCGTGATGGAGTAATCCACTCGGATCCTGCGTCCATCAAGCTCCATTCCATTAGCACGCTCCTTGGCCTAACACAGCCACAAGTAGGCTTACTTTTATCTAGTTAACTAAGGAAATACTTTTCCTGTTAAACATTTCATTTTGATGTTTTACAGAGAATCCAAATGGAAGTCTACTCAATGCACAAACACACATTCAACCCCAACAGAAGCTATATAAAATGAATATCACTACTAGCGGAGACTCCAGAAGAGTTTCAACAATAAATCTTATCATATACCTTAACCAGATTTTTTTTAATCAAGGTTTACTTTTCAAACTGAAATACATATTTCCATCATTTACCAACCTCCTTGGAGTCCTCACAGTTTTCGAAGTAGACAAAAGCAAAGCCTCTTGAGCGACGTGACTGCTGGTCATACACAATGTTGACATCTGACAAAGGGCCATATTTAGAGAAAACTTCCCTCAGATCCCTCTCAGTGGTGTACAGACTCAGTCCAAACACACCCAGACAGGTGTTGGGGTCTGGATTGGCCTGTGAAAGAGAAACCAAAATTATTGAAAACAAATCATGTCACTGCTGTAAAAAGATATTATTGTGAAAACTTAAAGACTTTTTAGATGGTAACCAGGTGGTTATGAAGTAAATGACTTGCATTTTCACCTCTTACCCTGTTGCCAATGTGTCTGCGTCGGTTTGACATGGGGGAACGGCTATGGCTCCTACGGCGACGGTACTCCCAGCTACGAGACCGGCTCCTTGAACGGCGTCGGTGGGAGCGAGAGCGAGAGCGGGAGTAGTGCCTACGCGAGCTTCGGTGGGACCGGGACCTCGAGATAGACATAAACTTAACTTTAAGTCTCACACACATGCATAACGGCTTGTGTAGAAATGAACTTCAACCCACATCCAACTATTAAATAAAAAGTCACATTACCTGGATTTGGACCTAGATCGAGAACGAGATCTGGACCTGGAACGACGGGAACCATCTTTGGAGCGTGCTGGAGAGCGGCTGGTGGATTTCACCGAGCCCCGAGGGGAGGCACTCCTCGAGCCAGGCCGAGAGTCCTGGACAGACCACATTCCGAGGTCACAAACACTCTACAATCAAATTTTTGCTAAAAGAACAAAAACAAAACAAGAATAAAAAGGGACAGGAAGTGACTGCGCTCGCCCACTACATACCCCTTCAGAGGGAGTTAACCGCATTTTGGCATTTAACAGACTTGACACTAAACATTTAGGAATTTGATTGTATAAAGGTGATACATTGCAGACAACAGATATTTACAAAAACAGAAATTAAATAATTTAGCTGAGATTCAGATTGCACAGAAAACAAACCTAAATGGTATGGAGGGATTGACCAGTGATGTGTCTGATACAGAGAGGAAATAAACAGTGCATGCGTAAGAGAAAGAAACAGAATGAAAGAGTAATAACAGCAGGCTGTGAGGAAATTACTCATACCCTGGTAAACTTCTGATCTTAACTTCATAACTTCTTTAACTTCATTACTTCAAAACAACCCTTCATTTCTTCTTTCTTCTGTTTGACATTATGACTTCTTTTTTCCTCCTCTTCCCCCATTTACCATCTGCCATTACAACACTAGTAGTGGGGACAGATCTTGATTGCTTCTTTTCAGCATCCAATACATTAGCATGCATCAACACCATCAGCTTCAAACATTAACAACTTCACATCTGAAACGTCTTCCGCCTTTTTCTTTCTTCCAACCTCAACCTTAACAAAGAACAAACAAGGGTGATAAGGCATGTTGGCTTCTGTTAAAAACCAAAAAGGTACAAAGAAAACAACAGCAAAACCAGAAAACAACATATATTAGATGAATACACGTTTGTATGTTAGCTTGCTATTGTTTTAAGACCTGCAACAATTAGTCGATTAATCGATTCGTCAATTGGCACAAAAACAATCTGCGTTTTTTTTTGTTGTTATTTTTTAAATATGCCATGTTTCTGTAGATTCGGCCTCTCTATTGTGATGATTTTCTTGAGCGATGATCAGCTTTTGTTTTTTACTTTAACTTTTGGACAATGCAAATTAAAAATTCTTTTAAGCTATGCAAATTTAATTAAAACTGACAAATTGTGTTGACCAAGTGAGTAATCGATTAATCGAAAAAAATAACTGACAATTGATGACAAAATACTCATTAGGTGCAGCCATGATGATTTCCAGTGACACTAGGCTACCATTTCCTAACAAAAAGGCTGAAAGTTAATACAGATAACTACTTAATTTTATATTGACTGGAGGGTTTTCTTTTTACATCTGAGAAACAAACAAGCAGTAAAATGAAACTAGCATGACAAGGCGGCGGTCACATCTCTGCTTTGTTATTCTTTGGAGGCCTTGTTTTGGCTTAGGTAACGTTACATTTAACCACACCGCTGCACTTCAAACTCTTGTATCTGTCTCTTATAGTTACTCACAGAAAACGGCCAGTCTTATACAGAACAGACTTCCCTCAGGTCTGAGGCCATTTTTCGAAAATTGTTTCCATTAGCAGCCCTGCAAACGTAACTGACGGCTAAGTTAGCTAGCTTAACATCTATTTTTGAACTATTTAGTTGCAATTACAACTCACCTGCTCCCTGAATTCTTTCTCGTTGTCGCTCATATCTACGTAACTAAATACCAGACATGTAAAAGGTGCGCTGTAAACTGACACTATCGACTGACTTAAGTCGATGCCACCAGGTCTGCTGCAAAGCAAACCGGTTTAATCTGACCGGGCTACCGAGTGTGTAGCTACAGGAAGCAGTTAGCCTCTTCCGGTTTGACCTTCAGAATAAGAGCGTCATCTCTACAAACCGTTACTTAACACTGACGCAAAAAAAAAAAAATTAAAAGCAGAAAATGGTCCAATTAAGGGTAATAACATTACGTGCTCAGGAGTCATTAAAATGCCAAACACCAATTAAAAAGAAATACTTTATTACAGGGGGAAAATATCACATTATCAAAGCATGATCTCAAACATGCATGTCTGTACAGTAGTTTGCTATGCAGTATGCACTACACTGTAAGTCAATGTAACAGCCCTAAGTAGCCTCTTGCATTACGCTCATGGAAAAAATTCACAGACCTAACATTGCTTAATGATGTTTGGGCAAACAACTATTAACAAACCACTCATGGAGGAAGAATAAATCATACACACTCCAAAAATACCTTCTCATTCAATCGCATCATAAATAATAGCAAAACTTATATTACAAGCACTCAACCATGCATCTTTTGTATGAAAAGGAGGAGGTATTTTAATGTTCATAGTCTTCGTGTCAAACAGACTAAATGTAGTTGTCATCCACTTTGTTGATCGTAATTGGAAGAACAGCCAAATTACACCTACATGTCACTGACTAGACAACTGAAATAATGAATTTTGAGTCCAGCTCCCAAGAACTGACTGAGTTGGAAAAAAGGAAAAACAGAAAAACAAAAGCAAGCTCTGTGTTGAGCTCAGGGGGCTGAAGGCACTTCAGGCAATACTTCAAAACAGTAAAACAAAACAATCTAAGGTCAATAAGAAAAGCCATTCAGTCAGTGCCAAAGCTCATATAAGAGATATACTTTTTACACCCTAATAACGTCTCCAATTACAACTCAGAGATTACAAAATATCAATATGTCCCCGATAAGAAAAGGAACATAATTAATTCTTAAGACTAGTGTTTGTTTTCTCCAGACCTGAACAGTTGGACTGAGTTAGATCTCAGTACAATCCTTTGGCCCATTTCTTTCTCCCATTTTTTTTTCTTCACCATGTAGTTACTGTGCACAGACACTGCAACCATTGAGAAGGTCTCTGTTGTTAGGCGGTTAATGGACAGGAGATTGTTGCAACCTTTATAGCAGCTTCTGATTGAGGATTTCCCAAATCATTAATTTTCTGAAGATGGGCATGTGGCACTGTAGAGAAAGAGACATGTGGGGCATTTAGTTTAAGACAAATGATGTAAAAAATGTCACTACATTTAATAAATATACAGTATGTACCTGTTTGAACGTGAGAGGCATTCCTTTTGTGATATAGTCAGCGTATTTACAGGCAAAAACACCACAGTCACTGCCATTTTTTTGCTGGGGAATCTCCTACAAGCACAATAAAAAAATTCTTATTATGAAAACGGAGCTTCACCTAATTTCAAACTCAAAACATAAGTGGATTAAATGTTGACTGGGAGTCATGTCAGTGCAAATATAACGATTAATGATGATTTAACGGACGCGATTCAGCTGCAGTGTCTGAGGGAGCGACAGTAGTCGACCATTGTTGTTGTTACGTTACGTCCATAGACTGTATATGTCTAGAGGTGTGGCTCAGGTTAATGGTTAGAGCAGTGGGGGGTATGACATCATCGTTCCACAAAATATCCCGAAACGCTGTCTTCGTGTGAAGGACAAAATGTTTCACAAAGCGTCACATCTTTCATCCCAGTTTCACTTACAGTTGCCCTCAAGCTTCCAATAGTCCATTTGGTACTGTCGAACTCTCTGCCTTTCTTTGCTTTGTGCTCCTCTTTAAGATAGAGTCTGAAAAATGAGCAAGATGAGGCCATTAATTATCATAAAATAAAGTGGGATATATGGATAAAGTGTTTAAGATTGCCAGGTTACAAAATTACTCACAGTAATTGAGTACAGATGTCATCATGCCTCTGGCCCATTGAGTCATATGACTTCACTGTCCTCAATTTAAAATCTATCACCTGGAAAGAGATAGGAGACACTCAATGACACTGATCAATTGAACAGCTAAATTAATGCTTAGAATATTAAAGTGACCAAAGAGTTATGTTTTTCCTCATTCTTGAAAAATGTTCTACCCCTCTAAAATCTTTATAGGTACTCTTTCTCAAGATTTACCAGTTGAAGTGAGGACTATAAACATTTTTTAAAAAAGTAATTGCAAAGTTGATTCTGACTCACAGCCATCGCCCAGTGGACACCCAGATGCAGAGGGACAAGAATAAGGTCATAGAGGAAGAGATCGACAGCCTTGGTCCAGCGCTTCACAGCAGTGTGTCCTCCAGCCTGGCCGCTGCCTCCACCCCGAAGTTTGGGATAGAAGAAGGTGCTAAACGAGTAGACCTTCAATGCTGTTGCTTTGTCAGAACACCGCTCCATGATAAGGGACAGGTAGAAGTTTATCACCTTGACAGGGGAAACGGAAAGGCAATGTTCTATTGAGTGAATTCAGCCTATTAATTTTTAATATAGACTGATTGTATTGCAAACAAATTAATTTAACACTCATACTAGAGCTCACCTCATCATTGAGCCAGCCGCCTTCCTGCAGTGTGGCCAGGTCTCTCTGTGTGATGCGAAGTTTGAAAGCTGCACTTAGAACAAGGTTGGGATCACTCTGGGCCAGAGCACCACTAACCTCTGCTGCCATGTCCTACACACAGACAAAAGACACGTGCTGTAATCAAACTGTACCCATGCGGTCTTCAACGCAGTGAGACTACACCAAACTCTGGAACATTTAATCTCACCTTGGTCAGCCTGGGTATGTCCTCATCGCTGTGCCTTGTATGTGCTGTGTGTGCAGAGTGTGTGTCAGGCAGACTGACAGCAGGAGTCTCTCTGTCCACTAGATTGAGGCGCGTCGCTACTTCTGTAGAGAGGTCCAACTCTGCTGCCTGCTTCTGCTGACGAACACACGCAGACATGACAGAAACTTATATGTGTGTTACCGCACGTAATTCTTATAACTTAATGAATGCAAGAGAAATGGCTACCTTTGCATTTCTAACAGACTGAGTATCCTCAAAGCTGCCATTGACTGACTTGCTGAAAGTTAAGCCGCCCCACCTGAAGATCAATCAGACAGTGGTTAGAGACATAAAATTCATCAACATACACAACCAACACACATACAAAGACACACAATACTAACCTGTCCTTGGTTGCAGATGCATTCCTCCATGTAAACATGCTTGGGGCAGCTGTGCAACAGACACAAATGTTGGTTCAACAGGACAGATTTCACTGCAATACGTTTACTAATAGGATAATACACTGAAACTAAGTAACTCTAATGCAGAGCATGGTTTGTATATTCACGGAAAGATTTACATCTATTAAAAATAATGCTCTACGTCTAAGGGAATAAGAGCTACAGCAACCAGCTGATCAACAGAAAATTAAATGCCAGTTATGTAAATAGACAATCATTTGATTTTCATTGATGAAAATTGGATTGGATTTTTGGACTGAATCATATTGGCAGGAAAATATAATGACAGTGTGTCAACAATTAAAAATTATAGGTTGGTGTCTTACCTGTGTATGTGGTCTTCCTGGGGATTGGTTCAAAAGTTTTCCCTGAAGCAGTAGGTTTGTAATCAACCTTTGACAGTGACTCACTAGGAGCAAAAAGAGAAAAGGATCAGCGAGGATGATTCCGCTTGTTTACTGTTGAGTGGACCTTGGTCCAAAAAATCCAAAAAAACGTGACAAACACTTCTTGTTATACTCACTCTTGTGGTTTTGTTTGGTTGAAAGGTAGTGGTTGACTTTTGTTGTATTTTTCTGTCACCATCTCCAGCAAGCGCCTGTAGTGCTCCTTATTATTCTGCTTTATGGCCTGGAAGCACAACAACAAACATGTCACTGACAAGGACAAATGGTCCAGTCTCAAAGTTTTATTATTGAGGCAATTCTCTTGGTATAACTCAAAACAGTATTTTACCTCTTCAACGGTAAGACTGGGCTTGTAGCAGCGGCTGTGTCCAAAGCCATTGCAGGCTGGGTCAGGGTTAGCAGCTCCCACCCTCAGACTAGATCTTGAGGGTAACAGCTGAAGGGAGCCTCTTCTCTCCCTGTCTGGGAGACCTGCAGAGAGCGCTGTCCCACTGGATTCAAAAAGGTTATGTACATTAGCAAGGCAGCATCCACGTACAGGGACACTTTTTCCAAACATCAACGAAAAAGACAAGGTTGTTATAGCAGTGGTGTAGGGCGAATAAAAACAGTCTCTGGATTGCCTACTTGTATTTCCTCATTAAAGGAGGTGAGGAGGAGCCTTGAAAAGGATTCTTGCCACTCCTCTCGTTTACTCCACTCACTGGTTTATCTGTGGAATAAAGACAAGCCCAGTCAAATGCCAATGGGGATAATGAGGAAAGCACAGGAAAGGATGTAAATGAGACAAATTTTGTATTTTCCCAGAGTAACAGCTGCCCCACTTACCCATTCTTCTCTCTGTACTGTTCAACCATGAGGTGTGGAGCTCATCTATCCCCATTAGAGTGACAGGCTGAATCAGAGAGAATATACAAGGGCATTACACCATTGGCTGCTTAAAGTCTTGCCTTCAAAACATGGTTGTTTGCTGGACACAAATCAACTATATCCATGTGTTTTTGTAGGTTTGCTTTTGTATCAGCAAATTACAGGTGGCTGTTTGTCTGTGTTGTAATGTCCTCTATTCAGTACCGTTTATACAAAGGTGGGAGAAACGAATCTGACCTGAGCTCTAGATATCTATAAAATCTATAAAACGAGAAGTCTTTTGGATAAACACACAACTTGTGCACTGCTGAAAAGGGGTTGAATTTTAAGAGTGGTATAACCTGGATGATTGAGAACCTTCACAGACAACTAGTGCATCTGTTTGTATCAATTTTTTAGCAGTGTAAATAACAGCTTAGGTATAAAGGATCTGAATAATTCTTCCAACTACGGTAGTTTCCCCACCATTAAATCTAAAATTTCAAGTGGAAGTAGCTGGAACACAAACCTGTGTCTCTTCATACTGTCTTGGCTTCTCACCCCTGGTTGTCAGTGGGTTACGCAGCCTGAGCAGATCTGCTACCCCAGCCACAGTCTTCTTCACGAAGCTGATGACTACATCTAAAATACAGTACACAACAAATCAATGACCAATACTTATAAACATCACAAAGTTTCATCTTTACTTTGTTAACGAACCTCGCCTGCGTCTCTTCACCTCTACTGGATCACTCTGGTGAACACCGTCCGCAACATCAACACTGTAACAGAAACACAGTTGGGATGGGTGACATAGTCTATATCTCAATGTTATTCTGTAACAGGTAATGTGCTCAGTCTTCATTTAAATGTCTTTTCAATTTTAGAGTCATATTGGGTAGTGTCTCTAATATTAAGTTAGCTTTTGATATAGATGGATGGACAAATCATTAGGGATGCGACAAACGACTTTTCCTAATTGATTGGTTTGACAAGAAAGAAAAGAAAGACAGGTTTGATTTTTCGAATAGTCAATTACTTATTTAATCTATAAAAAAGCTAAAAATATGCCCATTGCAACAAAATTGCAACCAGTGCCACAGGAGATAACAATAGACAGCAGTTACCAAATACAATAAGAGATTGATTGATTTTTTTGTTGTTGCACTGATGCAATATCACTTTACTTCCTATGTTGATAGTTGCTCGCGCTGCTTTGCTAATTAGATCATCAATGTTAGTTGAGAGAATTCCAGACAACAACCTTCGACCTAAATTACACTATCCGTTGGCTCAGAAGTAGCTAAACCAGGTGGATATTAGGGCGTTCAACACCACTGATAATACACGGAGTACTAATAATAGCCTTTAAGCTCAACAACCAACCTCTGGTAGTTCCGTTTAGCCGGTCTGCCGTGACTCTCCTGCGGCTGTGCTCCCGCTTTAACGCCAGGTCGCGTGGGTACCTCCTGGCTAACGTTACCTTTCCCAGGCCACTCGGTGAGGTTTTGCCCCGTAATGGGCTCAAACAGCGACGAGATTCCGTCAACTATCCATCCATACATCCCAGACAAATACAAGAGAATTGTAGCGATGTCTTCTACGCGGGCCAGGACTATTTTACCGCTGATAAGAAGTCAAACAACGATCTACGACATAGACCACCCGCCGCCACGTTAGCTTAGCGTTAGCATCACCGTGCTGTCCATGGCTGAAACGCGAAGGATGTGCGTCACTCCGTGTTGATGTTTCGCGTGGGGCGAACGTTTTGTACGTCGACAGAAAACGCGCGGGGCGGAGTTATGCAGTACATCTGACTAACAATAAGATATTAAACACTGCTCAAAGGCGGTTGTTGCGGACTTATCAAACGAACGAACCCCCGACGGAGAAGGCGAGGAGCATCAGCGGCAGGTCAGAGTATCATTGGCTGCTGCTGAGCTGCTCAGATATCAGTCCGTGTTACGTAACAATGATAAACACCACAGTAACTCAAACACGGAAATACTGAGGCAGTGTTGCAGGAGTTAATGAAATGATCATGTGAACTGGGTTTGTTTTCTCTGTTTACATCTTCCTGAACATTGTTAGTAATGCACCGAGCTGCTAGAAATCAGATTCAAATCCTTCTGCAAAATTTCCCAGTATAGACTGAAAGTTAAATCTCAAGGTCTCATAATTTTGATTTAATCAGTATTTTAAGAATCCAAATATTAGCTCATTAGTCATCTGATTTATCTTAGACTCATAATTTGTAAATCATGTCATTGATAGTAATCTAGTCATCTAAATGTGACTGGGGGTAATGATCAGAGGTGCAGTAATTTAGCAAAAGATAAAGATAGAAAGATGTTACCTGTATGTGACTGCTTTAAGGAAGTCTCTACCTTGTTTATTGTTGTTCTGTTCCAATACTGTTTTCCCGTCATTTCAATTAATGTTTAAATCATTTATCATCCAAAGGTTATTAATTAAATAGCACATTGCAATGAAACATCTGATAAGAGATTCTTTCTTTAAAAACCTCCAAGTGTGCAACAAAAAACAAAATAACTTAATCAGTCTGGTATATGTAGAAATTTTGAGCAACCATAAGATAAACAGTCTGTTTGGTTTGTAATCACATTTTTAAAATATTTATTAACTTTATGGTAGAAACATAGATAATACAAAAACATATGGTTCACCTTTATGCAATAATATATTCACAAACTATGCTGATCATGGACTTACTGTATAAAACCAGTGCAGATTTGGACACATGAACATCAGACATATTTACATAGCAACAAAAGGGTATAAAACATTAGAAAAATGACAGACTACGTAAAATAATCAAAAACATTTGTTAATACGACTGTTCAATAGTGACCTTCAAAATACAGAGGTACACAATATAGAAAAATTACAATAGAAAATCTTAAAAAATAATTTATGTTAAAAAAGAAAAAACATCATGTCATCAAAAATTTCAACACATCTGATATCCCTTTCTACACATTTCTACATCATTGTAAGGCATGAGCAGTTTTGCAATGATATGCAGACAGGAGACATTCATTCTTTCAGTGGTCAGACTACTTTGGGTCGGGCTGGAGGGCAGAAGAGCCTGAGAAGACACAAAAAAAAATAATAAAGTTTATCTCACAATTTGAATATCCTACAAGGTATTGTACAGTTAAACACAATGTACTATGGATGATTTGACTTATAATTTCCTTCAGAGAATTCAAAGATATTTATTAAGAACTGTACACATGCTGAAATGTTGTTGTTGATTTGTTAAAGAAATAAACTCACTGTGAAATAAAAACACTAAATTTAAGTACAAGCAAAGTTGTGTAATCACATTTTTTGCCATACATCAGTGCAAAAACACCTCAACCACATTCATGAAGAAAATATGAATATTTATATCACATTTATGTAATGTGTCGCTACTGATCTGCTGCCAAAATCCTGAACACTCCAAGTATTTTAACACATCACTGACCAGTGCGAAAGCATGTCAGTAAAAGCTCCTGTATTATCTTTAGATGAAACATTCAGTCCTGTCAAACATCATGCAAAAATATTTAAATCAATCTCACTAAAGGTGCTGAGTAAAAACCGTTGTCTAATGCTTACAACTTTCCCAACTTTTCCCATTTATCATACTTCTACATCATATAAGTGGATCAGCTTTCATGTAAAGAAAGTCACACTTACAGCTGGTTTAGTTTAGATAAACAGTGACTAATCTAATCTGATTTATCCATCTAGCTGTAACATATAGTCTACCATCCTATTTTCATTGCAATGTTGAACATTTTGAGGACACTATTATAAAAATTTCAGACTTTCATGACTGGACACTAAAATACAATGGTCAAGGGTAAACAAACTGCACTAAAACTATACAATATTGTAAACACCAAGTGATTTTTGACACAGGGGGACTTTGCGTTTGGCAGGTTCACATGCTAACAGAAAGCTCTGACATTTGATCACCAACAACCTTAAAGTTATCATTATCCTTTGTGCATTGTCCGTATCCATGCTATTTCATTTGTCTAGGGCTCAAATTTCTAACCGGACAGCTGCTGAATACGATGTTGTTCAACAGCTTACTTGAATAACAGTTGTCCAAAACACAATGTAAAAGCACCACACAAATGAGTTTCTAGGTAACACTTTTCTATAAAAAAAAAACAGAACAGGAACCTGCAGGACATGTTTGACACCAGTGTAAAGTCTAGTGCACTGCTGGCAAGTCAGTACCTATTTGGAGAGGAGCATTGTGCTGCTTTATTGTTTGGTGGAGTGAGTATGTTACACTCACACTCACCTGGACCATATAGGTAAAGTGGCGACAAGCAGCTCAGGTACAGCCACGTCCTGTTCTCCTGCAGCCAGCGCTGCCGATAACCAATCATACCAGGGGAACAGGCTGACTGTATCCTCCTTTCCTCTTTAGGGGGCACGGCTAAATGAGTCTTGCTTACTAGGTTGGGAAATGATAGAGCACAGAGGTTTTGTGGGATTTGATAACACGTACCCAGGAAATGTTAGGCCGCCCAACACACCAACATAATTTTTCTTAGAGATACTTGTACTGGCTTGTACTGAACTTCTCTAGGACGATGAGTGACCAAAAAAAGGACCATGTGTCTAAAAGAGAAAAATATACACCCAGTTCCCTGTGACTACAAATAACACACTTTATATCAATTAGGTGCTCAGAGCCCAAGAAGTTGTGTTAGACATTTCAAGGTATCCTCATCCATCACAAAACAGCAGTGACCATCACCAGAGGGATTTTGTTTCCTCTACCTTTGTTCATTCAACTTAATTCCTTGTGCAAAAAAAAAAAAAAAATCACCCATTTAACCCCACTTAAACCTGCTTCTCACCTTGCCTGGCTCCCACCAACCGCTGCTGGACTTTCTCCAGATGGTGGATATATTCTGTCAGCGATCGCTCTGGGTCCTGAGACGTTCCCCCTGAATGCCCAGAGGCCAGAGTGGTGCTGGAGTACGACCTGAGGAAAGACAGGATCTCATTAGGAGGAAAACGTACTTCATCTCATCCAACGTATTTGTCAAGCTTTTAATTTGAATATTTCAATTTAAGTCTGCTGAAGAGGCGACCAAACCTGTTGTGTAACCTGAAGGGGGATTTGCTGGGTGGTACAAGAGCCGACACTGTATCTCTGTTTGGGGGTGAGTCAGAGTTTGATCTTGGTTGCTGCTGCCTTAAAACTTCACCTTTAGGTCCTGTAAGAGACATTTCAGTTAAAAATTCACATTCTCCTGCACACACACATTTAAAAAGTGCTCACTGAACTGACCTGTACCGTGCCCATTAACAGTCCCAGATAAAGATAATCTTCTAATCGCTCGCTGCCACTTTTTGGTGAGGAACCTCATTCTGCAAGAAAAAACAAACAAAAAATGTTTGGTTTATCCTTACATGAAGTTAATGTACCCGTCAAACACGTTTTACATTCTGGTATGGTCTCTACCTTGAGACCGCAATGACGACTCGAACAACAGCCCTAAATCGTCTGAGGGGTCTGTGCTGGGTGGAGAGAGGGGGCGAGGGACGTGCGCCCATATGAGCGATTAGACACAACGTTGCCTGCTCACACTCCTGGAAACCTCCTAACAACAGTAGCAGGTAACGCTTCTGGTACACCAGGGCTTTCCTGAAGCTCTCAGCACGCAGGTAACGCTCATATAAGCGCTGCATCTGTAAACCAATAAACAGAGGGTGGAATTGTTTTATTATGAAGGCCAATCTAAAATCACATCAGTCATAATGATTGAAGTTTATATGCATTCCCTACTGACTTTGCTATTGCTGGCCACATCATTGATGGGTCTGTTTTCGGTTTCTGTGGTGATATTGGCGAGCTCGTTCTCTGTGCGGCGCAGCTGTCGCTCCAGTAGGGTGAGTCTGTGTTTGAGAGTGGCTCTCTCTTGACTCAGTGATGTTATGCGCTCTGTCAGCTCTGAGTTCTCCTTCAACAACGTCTCCAGCAGACTGGACGACGATGACTGTGACGACATGGACGGCATCTACAGTTATAAAAGCAGATTGAGTGGGGTAATTGTGTGGCAAATAGGACAAAGATCAGATGGGGACAATATTACATGTAATTAAGTGTTCATTAATTACAACCACTTGTGTACCTGCTGGTTTTGTTGTGAGCTGCCTGCCTGTGTGCCGTCAGGCTGGAAGTTGCTTTGGAGATGCTGTGAAGACGGAGCCTTGTGCTGCTGCCCTGTGGTTCGTCCAGACAGCCTCTGAGCAGCCATCTCTCTCTCCTCTCTTTCCAGCTCTGCCAGTGTGTGCTGGAGCTCCTGCATGCGCTGCTGGTCCTGTTGCCTCAACAACTCCAACTCACACTAAAGTCAGAAATGGTCATCAGGAGGTGTGGGTCTATGTATGCAAACTTATCTTTAATATAAGCGTTTCATTTGAGAAAGCAGTGTAAGAAGTAAACTAATGATATCTTACCAGTTTGTTATTGGTCCTCTCCTGTCGTCTCTCCCTCTCCATCTGCTCCTGCCTCCCCTTTCTCCTCTCCTTCTCCCATTGCTCCTCCCTCTCCCTCTCTTTGTCCTTCAGCAGTCGGAGTCTCTCCTTCAGCTCAGTGAGTTCAGCCCCTTGGCGTTTGGACTGCTCCCGCTCCGCCTCTAATGCACGGCTGGCTTCCAGTTTCTGCTCCTTCAACGTCTCCATAGCTATACGATGACGAGTGGCAGCCTCCTGCTCCCTCTGCAGCTCCTCCCTCCTTGTTCTGTCCTCCTCTTCCCACTTCCTTCTGTTCTGCAGTAGTTCGGCCCTCAGTTTGTCCATCACAGCCGCCAGCTCCTCCCCCTGCCTTCGCTCCTGCTCCAGCTGGGCACGCATGTCAGAGATAAACTTCCTGTCTCTGGCTGCATCTGCCTCATATCTGCGGCTGAGCTCATCCACCTGTCTGGAGCATCTTTCTCTCTCCTCGTCCAGCTTTCTGTGAGCATCAGCAAGTTTAGAGTGAATCTCACCTACACGAGATTCTGCCTCAGTCAGGAGACGCTCAAGACGAGTCTTTTCTTTCAAGTTGAGATCTTGTTGATGGGCAGATTGTTGACGTTCGATTTCTAGCTCCTTCTGGGTGTCGTCTACTCGCTTCTCCAGCAGCACACTGCGAGACTGTTCAATCTGAAGCTCACGTCTGAGGTTACTGCAGGACACCCTCTCCTGCTCAACCTGACCCTTCAGAGCCATGACCTCTGACCTCTGCTGCTCAGAGGATACTTGTAGAGCCTGGGGACAGAAGGGGAGGGTCATTTAGAAAGGAGAGCTGTGGTACGTTTTGGATTCTTCACATAGCTTCATATTTAAAATTGGAAACACAGCAGAGAGGACATGACTCATTCACCTAGTTTCACCTGGTTTTCTCTTACCTCTCGTCTTTCCTCTTCCTCTCTTTCTCTACGGACACTCAGAGCTCGCTCTTGCTCCAGTTGTTGTTGAAGCTCTTGGACTCTAGTTTGCTCCCTCCTCAAAACCTCCTCACCTTCTTCCACGGCGAGCCTGGAGAAGCAAAATTACTTTTCACCACCTTTGGCAGTTTTACATGAAAACATGTTCATGTCACTATTCATATTACGGTATCACTATTCAGTCCACTGATACCGAAAACTACACAAAAATCTGTGGAACCAGGATTCCCTAAACGGTTTTATAAAAATAAAAATTATGATGAATTATTTTCATTTTAAGGCAAATTGCTAAAATCATATACACAAATTCAAAATACGAAACCAATTTAAAAGCATTGAGTCTGTAGCATATACTTGCTTACTTCAAAAATCAAGAGAACAATTATGCCAATTATATCAACCTATGCACAGTTTGCCCATTTTGTATTTCACGTGTTCTTGTGTCTGACGTATGTTGCTGTTGTTCAGTGCATAATTATACCTGAGAGATTGTATTTTGTTATTTTGCTCTTGACGAGTGTCATGGGCACACTTCAGTTGTTTCTGGCTCTCCTCCAGCTCTGCCTTTAGCTGGGATTCAAACTGTCCATTAGTGTGGAGCTGACCTCTGTGCCAGTCATTTTCATCTCTGCAGTCAGCCTGAAAAAGAACGACAGAAGGTCAGCAATGAGGTCATTCGATGGGAAATCAATTAAATGTCAAAATTTCAATTAAAACAGATTAACAATAAATTATATATGGTGTACATTTATCACAATCCCCCCTCTTCATTCAAAACTACAGACACTCACTTGTGTATGTCTCTCTGCCATTCGACAGAGCAACTCTCTGAGGGCAATCACAGTCTCCTGCAGTGCCCTCTTCTCCTGCTGCCAGCTCATGGGGGGGTCGGAGGATGATTTGTCCCGGTGGTCTAGCAGGGTGGACCTGTCTTCAAAATGCTGCTGCGTCTGGCTCAATGAGAAGGCTTTTAACTCTGCGACATGAGGCTGGGAGGACAAAGTGGCTCGTCGTTGGGACAAGGTGAGAATTCTGCAGCTTTCTTGATAGACTTTCTTTAACAGACCCTGCAGAAAGATGGGGAAAGAAGCTTAGTAAAATGTAGGGCTTATCGTCACATAAAGAGAATCATTGCCGTATTTAGAGGAAGCCTACCTGAAGCTCAGGTGATAGCAGGTCATCACTGTAGCTCATACTGCCTGCAGCACTGTCTGTGTTCACCGTCGGGTTCATTCCTCTGCAGCGGAGGTACTCAACAAACTGAGCATCCAGTCTTTCGGTCTGTTCCAGCTCCACTCTGAGCCTCGCACCCAACTCTGAACTCACATCTGAACCACAAGAGAAGAAAAGAAGGGTTGATTAGATGAGTCTGGTGATATATCAATGTGCCATGAACAGGTTAATAAAGTTGGAAAGAACAGAGTTAAATTTATCCTTTGGATAGTTTTTGCAAAATTTGGTATGAGGAAGCATTAGTGCTAATATCTAAAAGTCAAGGCAGCTGGACTTGTTTCTATTCTTTAAAACATTTCATATCTTATACAGTAGGTTTAGTTTTAAACAAACTTGTTTCCTTCATGTAACCTTTCTAAATAAACCATGACTAGGATGAATGAAAATCTTCACAGATGAAAGTCATCAGTGAAGTCTGGCATCAGGCCTGGGGTCGAAATACTCACTGCTTCCATATCCATCACTGGCCCATTCTGGTGCTGATAAGGAGGAGGTTGAGCCAAGGGGAGATGGAGGGGCTGTTAGGTCGGGTCCGTCCAACTCGTGCACCTAAGAACAGAAAAATTTCAAATATTTAACCACATGTGAACCAAGATTAAACCCAAGAGCTTCTTCCAGAACGTACAGAAATCAGAATACATAAAACTGTGTGACCACGTACTTTGTCAGTATCCAGGGAGTCGAGCACAGAGAAGTTGTCAGAGACAGACACTGAGCCTGGGGAGTGGGTACTCTGTGTGGCTGGATCTGGTGTGATGGTTCTGGAGTGGGGAGGCTCCATCACTACCCTGGGAGAGGTCTTGACCTGGGGCAGATCCAGGCCTGTGCTGTTCAGAGCACTGAGCTCAGACAGGCGAGAGCCAAGAACAGAGGCGTGGAACCGTTCTGGGATTCCCTCCTCGGAGCATTCGAGTCTCCTTAAAACCTCCGGAGAGCTCAGAGATGCTTCGTTCCGAGAGACACCGACTATATCCTCAAAAGCTCTGTGAGAAATATCTGATGAAAAAAGAAATTATAAATTGACATCATGAGAACATATTTTGTTGCAAGGCCATTGTTATTAACAGGTGAGAGTCACTATTAAATTAGTACATAACCTGACAATATAAACAGCAGTATGTTTAACAACTCAAGTCCTCACCCCTCTGTGTGTATGTTAGTAGATGAAGAAGTGGGTCCTGTTGTTGACAGTGCTGTCGGAGTTGTTGTAGTTCTTTTTGTTGATAAGCCAGTTCCTCTTCCTGCAGAGCCAGGTCCTCCTGTAAGCCTCGTAGCTCTGCTTTCAGCTGCTGGTTATCAGTCTCCAGGTCAACAAGGGCACGGTCTTTGGTCTGATAGACAAATGATACTTAACTTTAGTTATTATGTTTCTGATATGCAGGTCTAATGTAACTAATTCTAAATAACTCCCAGAGGTGCAGGAACTGTATCTGATATTCTGTGCTCAGTTTTATAGTCTCACCTGTCCTTCCTCATGTAGTTTCTCAGCCCTCTCTGTGCTGGTACTCAGACCCTGTTTCACTGCAGTCAGCTCCACCCTCAAAGCCTGATGATCTGCTCTCAGTCTGATGAGCTCAGCCTCCTTCTGTCTCAAGGCAGCATCTGCTTTTGCCAGGGTCACTTCAGCATGTGTCTGATAAAAGAGAAAAGCATCTATATTAGCAGAATATAAGCATCACAGTAGTCTCTCCTTTGGATTGGCACATGCATTCAAACCCTCTGTTTTTCATTTCACATTCAGATTTACTCTAAAGATGTTTTGAGCTTACGATGAGCAGAGTTGAGTGCTTTGCAATGTAATGACATTTTAATGAGCACCATATGTAGTACGCACAGTGTTTCCAGTTTATAAATCTCATCCAGTCTTTCGCATCTACTAATACAAACTACTTTAGCTTGCTGTGACCCTGTGACTACATACTCTGTTAAAAGCAGCTGTGTAACAATACACACAATGTTCGACATGCAGCAGCACAACCCGATGCATTTCAGCCACTCTAGTTGCTTTAAAAAGACCACAAGTTCTCCTTACCACATCCTTCCAAGATGGAACATAAAGAATCGAAAAATAACGTGCACCAACTTTGAAAACAAGAGCTAGCAAAGATTTTCCCCCTTCTTCCTCATTTTAATGTCACTTCCTCTGTGCAAGACTCTGCTATCTCAGTGCCGTAACACGTCATTACGCCTCTAACTATAAACAGATGTGGTCTTGCCTGCAGTCGCTACCACAGCTGTATGCTAACATAGCTGCAGGCTAGTAAAAACAGAGTCAGCAGGATTTTTTCTGTCTGAACCAGGGGCCTGTTGAAGCAGGTTCAAAGAGTTATTTGGGAGACTTTGCAAAGAAAAACCCTGATACTACAGATAGAGTCAGTATTTTATTTTTTTTTTTTTTACTATATACACATTTAATTAACTAGATAATTATGTGTCATTTGAGCTTTGATCTACTTATTTTCTATTATCAATTTGGAGGTAATATCATCCTGTGTTTGGAGTTTTGTTTGTTTACAACACTCACCAGCACCTCCTTCTGAGCCTCTTCTTGACTGGTTTCCTTTACATTGAGTTGGGCTGTCAGGTCCTGGATAAGGCCTCTCATTGAAGCAGCTTCCTGCCTAAGCCTTTCAATTTCATCCTGGAGTTGCCCCTCCCTCCTCCTCAGTGCCTCACTTTCAGTGGAAAGCTCTACCTTCACAGTCTCAAGTGTTTTAATCTTTGCCCTTTCTACAGCGACCACTTCCTCCATGTCTACCATCTCTGCTCTTATCTCCTGGACTTGTCTCTCAAGGGTGAGACTGGTTTCTCTGAGAGCCTCCATTTCTATTTTCATCTCCTGCTCTTTTGTTTTTAGAGTCTCAAGCTCTCTGACCCTCTCCTGTTCCTTGTCTTGGAGGTCAGTCACATGGTCATAAAGGTGGGCTTTCTCCTCTTGCAGGGCATTTGTGGCTTCAGCTTTGAGTCTCCAGCTGTCTCTCTCCTCCTCAGATAGCTTCCTCTGGTGCTCCTCCTGTTCTACCTGTTCTTTCATCTCCATCAGCTCAGTTTCTTTAAGGGTGAGGAGACCTTGGAGCTCATCTGTCTTTTCCCTCTCAGCTTTCAGCCTTTTCCCAAACTCCTCCCCATGTCCCCTGTATTCTTCCTCCTGGGTAAGCAGTAGTCGCTCCAGTCCCTCTTTCTCTGCCATTGCTGTCTCAAGCTGACTCTGAAGGGCCTTGAGACAAGAGCGAAGGGAACGAGAGGATGCAGAATGAGTCAGACTGAGCTCTTGCTTCAGGCTGCTCGGCCCTCCCTTCCTCTCCTGCTCTTGGACAGTGTAGTGATGAGGTTCAGGGCTGGGAGCAGGCGAGGGATTGATGCTGTCACCATCCTGAGAATCACTGACTTCATGTAGGTTGGGGCCCAGTGTGGCAAGTTCTGCCTGCAGCGTGCTGATGACCTCATGTAAACGCTCCTCCTCTTCCTCCTTGTCCTGACGCACTCTTGTAATTTCAGACTGAAGATGTTCCACTTGTGATCGCAGATCCTCAAGCTCAACCTCCAAAACCTTTTTTCCAGAAAGGTCAGAAACAGACAAATCCTTTTTCATCACTGCCTTATTGTATTCCCATACTGCATGTCTGCATGTATTCTGTGTGGTTTAATACTAACCTTGTTTTCCCTGGCGTTCTCCAGTTCCTGTTCAAGCCTTTGGACTTCATTGTTGAGATGATCAATCTCCTGATTTTTCTCCTGGAGCAGTGCTGATGGAAGTGTCTCTTCCTCTGCTTCCTCCACCTCGCTTTGTTCTTCTTTCTCTTCCCTCACTATAGTGAGTGCTGATACAGTCTCCTGTAAACACAGTTGTACATGCCAGTTTTTATTATAGAATAATGAAATGCCACGTAAGAGTCAGATTCTGCTACACTAACAACAGATCTAACCAAAACTCTGTCTTCTCCCTCTCCTGTTAGCATACTGCATTCTCAGACACCTGCTTCAAGCCTTCCACAAAAATATTACACAAATGTCTAACAAAACAAAATTGAGAAAATAATTTATACTTGATCCTAAACCTAATCCAAAACATATTGATATTCTATGTTCATTATCAAAAATACAAACATCAAACAGAATTGTAATAAATTAGCTTTGAACTACAGTGTATTGTATGGTTACAAATCTGTTACAATAACAGTAGCTCTTACCTTCAGTGCATCAATCTGCTCTTGGAGCTTGTCCACATGAGCTGCATTCTGATTGGTCAGTAGCTCCAGCTGTAGTGTCAGGTGTTTTAGTTCAACTTCTTTGATGCTCAAGTCTCTCTGCACATTCTCCAGCTGACTCAGCAGGACCTCAGCCTGTAAGACATTTATTGAAAACAAACAAACAAAAAACATATATTCAAAGCCATGTAAAGTCAAATACAGCAAATGTTGTCGGAAGCGTCGGAACATATCAGTTCCTGGTCCCTGTTCTGGTCCCAGTCTGGATCCCGGATCTGGTCCCGGTCCCGGTCCCGATCCCGGTTCGGGTTCCGGTCCCGATCCCGATCCCGATCCCGGTCCCGGTTCTGGTCCCGGTCCCGGTTCCGGTTCCGGTCCCGGTTCTGGTCCGGATCCCGGTTCTGGTGCCGGTTCCTGTTCGGGTTCCGGTCCCCGTCCCGGTTCTGGTCCCGGTCCCGGTCCCGATCCCGGTTCGGTTTCCGGTCCCGATCCC
>OMNW01032211.1:0-26120 GCA_900303245.1 Selene dorsalis
CTAATCCCTGAGGCTTCTTTCTCCTCCTCAAAGCTTCCTTACATCCATACCAAATGACCCCAAACTCAAGGTGCAGGCAGCTCAATCCCTCATCACACACTCTGTCATCCTCTCCCTAACTTTACCCCAATGCACTCACCCAGCCTCCAAAGGCCTACCCCAAACAGCGCCCAAAATGTTGCTGTCAGTGCACAGCCTTGTATATATTAACAGTCTAAACTTTATTTGCAGTAATTTGGTTCATCACTTGCTTGGAATGTTGTGTAAGGAGGATGAGAAGTGTATAGCTCTATGAATGCACTATCAAATCTAAATAAATATGGAGGGAGAAATTACATCTGGTCTCACATATGTCATGGCTTGTCAGCGGGGAGATACACACTTGAGTATCATCAAAGGATTATAGGCTGAGATGAATGTAAAGATGAACATTTCTATTCAGCTGTTTACTTTAAACATCTGACCTTGTGATCAACACATACATGTAACACAATTGACATGCTGACATGATATTTGTTAGCATTTGGCAAGGAAATAGGAGGTTCGTAGGTAAAATCAAGCAAACAGTCTAGTAACTAAAATCACAACAAATATTTAGCTTAGACACATTAGGAAATATTACACTTAAACTGCATTGTACATTTTGTATTCTATATATATCTTGAATGTATTTCTTTGTCTATCACCAAAAATATTTCATCACTAAAAATGAGCAGGATTTCTATGATGTGACAAACAAGCTTGTGGTTAGCTGATATCAGGGATTTATTATGTAAGAACATTCAACAACTTGCCACAGTATGATATCATACTGGCACACTTTACAAAGTTTTATTCTGGCTCTCTTACACCATTTAGTTACATCTCAGATATCAGTCTTTGCACAGAAAATAAAATATAGGCATCTGAGCCACAGTGGGCAAAAGGTTGTAATGTAGTAGCCAATTAAAAGTGACACCTTAGAGCTTTGATAAATACTGAAAGGCATTTCCTTGTACCACAGACTTATCACCTTTGTGACCTCACTGGAATGGTCATTGGGATAATATAATGATTGATGCCATATCAAATTATAGACCACCTTGTGATCTTTGCCGTGGCTGCAACAAGTAAGTGTTGTTGGAGGATGAGTAAGCATCATACCCTTTGGACAGAAGCACACGGCATCAGGTATCGTGTGGACAGAGTGTCATATAGCCTCTGTGGTCTAAATGACGCTGTCTAGATGCTCACATGGGGCATTAAATAACCTCTGACCAGTGTTTATGGCTGCGTGTGTTTGTACTTTCACGTGTATATGTCAGTGAGTGGGTGTTTCTCTGCTTATATTAGTGTACGTCCGCACTGCGAGACAGAATGATATCATGCTCTAAATGAGAGTGGGCATCGGAAACCTTTTTCCATGATGTAATGCCTGCTCAGTCCAACTTGCTGGGTGCAGACACAGCAAAATGAAATAAGTGCAGGCCCTCAGAATAGTATGACCTGCAGAGATGGACTAATGACCACAGCCAGCCAGTCTAGCCCAGAATGCATGTTTTGGTCGCTTCAGCACATGTTTTGTCTCATCTCACAGTTTATGCACAAAGGAAGACCCACTCACTGTAGGGAAGCGATGCACTGAAAAACTCATCCAGATGCTTGGAGAAAAAAGGAAACATATGTACATATAATAAAACAATATGTTTCCGTTTAGAGCTTTAAAGCTTCTATAATATGCCAGGCATTTTGCAAAGGTGCAACAGAAACCAGTTCTGGTTGTTTAAACAATGAAACTGTACACTAATCAAGTAGGATGAAATGAACCTTTCATATGAAATTCAACGCACTGTTGCAAATAACTGTAATCAGAGTGTAAAAGCATGGAAATGCAACCTCAATGTTTAGATTCTAATCAATCGGAAAAAGACTGATTACCTAATGTTATTACCATATAGTTTTCTTGTGTAACATGAGAACTCTGCTGCTTTTCATGTTTTCATTTGAATTTGTAGTCTGATCATTTATGTACTTGGTAAGGCTGATGGATCTTGAACCCATTAGGAATTAATTGACAGAAGATAATTGTCATAATGATGATAAAAGGCTCTGCTAAATGCTTTAAGAAAGTTATGCCATGAATTCTTGAATAATTTAATAACATTACATTATTTGACTGAATGGCAAATTTTATTTGAAAGGAGCTGTAATTTACTGAAAGATAATGTCATAACTGAGCAATAAATCAAAGTAATGCATTCGCCAGCTTAATAAATTCAGAACTCAAAATCTAAGAATTTGTTGCACATTACTGAATACATAACATATAAAACACACATGCACACACTGGCACGCTTAAGCAGCACCAGCTGTAGATAATGAAGGAGATAGGCCCGAGAGATGAGTGTAAACAGTTGTGAGATTACTTTACAGCCACTATTATCACTGCTTCCTCTACTCAGTGTAAACACACAAATCCATTAGTGAGTAAATGCTGATAGGGGTTGTGTGTGTAACTTTGTTAGTAGTAGAGTGTGAGAGAGAGGGGAACTGAGAAAAGAAAGCAAAGTGGAAAAAAAAAGGAGAGGTACATGAGCATCTGTGATGAGCCCGACAAGGCAGGGGAGTCGCCGTGTTGGCTTGTGTGAGAGAGGGAGAATGTGAATTTGAACATATTTATAAATGACTTTTAAAAGATACAGACAGTCAGACAGACGGTGCGTATGTTTGTCATAAAGCCACAGCCCAACAAATCCCTGCTGAGAGATTGGAAGTGCTGCAACCAGAGCATAACTTAGACTGAATGACAGCTATCCTTGGCTGGCTGCTTGGTAGTATAAGTGTGTGTGTGCGTGTGTGTGTATGTGTGGCAGGACAGGGTTGGGCAGGTCACAGTGAAAAAAAGACGTCACATCAAAGCATCCAGGCCATTAGGGTTATGTTTACAGCCGAGCCTGAAGCCACCCAGGTAATGGACACTGCAGTGGAGGTCTGGCAAACCCAGCCTGCTGCTCCTCTAAACAGTGTGTGTGCATGTAGGGACGGAAAGGTCACACAGACTGACCTCAAAGATTTCACCTATGCCTCTCTGTGCGTGGTTGAAGACGGGGGGCGAAATCAAGACAGACAGTGAGACGGACAGACACTGACCTTATGGCTTCCACGCAAGGGGCAAGACAGGGGGGATCAAGGGGGAAGAAAGTGGTCTTTCCCCTGGGAAAAAGAGGCATCTGTTCTATCTACAGTATCCTGAGAGATGAGTAAGCAGTTAAGTGCTGGCTGAAATCTGTGGAAATGAAAGAGTCACTGTCTTTGGCTACCAGATAATGACAGTGTGATCACACACTCTAAATGTCTAGATAAAGCTTGAATTGTTTGGTTTGTTGGCAAAAACCCACAGTGAGCAAGAGTTTCCTGATGTCCTCCTAAGACTTCTTCTCTCCTGAAATGTTTACTTTGCTTTCTCCACCAGGATCCATTTACCAATAGGACTGTAATTCAATTTTCCACTGTAAGCGTGGCATAGAAACATAATACAGTACATGAATTTGGTTCACATACATGTACAAATACATTAATATGTCCATTTGTGTTATCTGATTTCTAGAAGGTATACATGACAAACATAGTTGAGACCATTCAGTGAGCCTTGTTTCAGTGTAAAACTGACATTTCCAGAGTGCAATAAATGGGTTTTTGAGGCTCTATGGGACATTTCTGTAGTGAAATATAGTCATTTTGCATTTGTACCAGTGCTGTAATCAACTCTTACAGGAAGTCATATTGCTTTTTATTTAACTTACTATAACCCAGTGGTTCCCAGACTCCTTCTGTCATGACCCCTTTGGAGGCCCAGTGCATTTCATGCTCCCCTTAATGAGTTAATTGATTGCATATTAAGCGATGTAAATACATGGGATACTTGCAACAAGACCAAATTTTCATTTAATTCAACAACATGCTTCTTTTCATGCATGTTTCTCATTAGTTTCTGTTGAGTGAGTGCAATGCAAGTCACCCTCTTCCCAAACTGCCAAACAGTTTTACAACCAACTTTATTTGACAGTGAACTCTAGAGCAAGATTTGCTTCTTCATATTTAGAATTTAATGTGTTTGCTTCATGAGCTTTACCAGTTTTTCTCTTACTCCACAAATACTGTCATTTTGATTTCTGGGGGAAAAAAAAAAAATCTTGCTAACCTTGCAAGAATCAGAGTGCTCTTGTTTCTTCAATGTTCCAAATGAATCCGATTAACAGGTCTTTTCAGCAGACTTGTGATTTACCACAGCAGTAGAGCACAGTTGGAACTAATAACATTAACGATGACTCCATTCTGGAAATTAATGCAATACACTACAGCAACTTACTGTAATTTTGCAGCACATTTTACATTGTTTCTACCTAACCTCTCTGTTATTTTGATAAGTCTTACCACATAATGTTAATATGACACTTTGTTATAACAACTAAACCATATCCATGACGACTGAGTAACTCCATCTGCAGAGGAAGGCCACAAGATGTGGTTGAAATCTTCAGAAACAACAAGTAAGCTGGTTCTTGTCAAAAGATTTTTTTGGTTTCCATTCTGCATGTGTAACTGACCATACATTTAGCAGCACTTGTGTCATCTTAAGTAAGTGACAAAGCTTCTTATTATTCAAAACTTTTCCTTTACTGAGCTTTAATTCTACATACAATAAGGGACTAAAATGCTTGTGTGAAATCCCCAGTAACAGGAATTACTGGAGTACAGGTCTGTAGTTAATAATGGAGTCTTTAGGTGGAGTACAGCAGTAGCCATTCTAGCGTAACATTTTGTGGATCCTTTATCCAAAGTTGCCTCAGAAGTGTGCAGACATTATTAGCCAGGGTGGGAGTAGTCATCTGTAATGCTGGCAGTGGTATGTTGGACTCACAGTACCAGATTTTCTTGAATGTGACAGTGAAAACAAAGCGGAAATGACTGCATAACACAAAACAAATTACTACACAGGATGACACAATGAACCACAAACATGCCACTATTATTTTAAATGTCTGACCCAACAAAGACCTATAGGGCATGGCAGCCTGTTCTCACAAATTTATAAATATATTTTTCTGTCAGCACGGACACTACTTTATGTCATGAATTTTCCTAGGCTACCTGTTCCAAAATGGAGACGGAGCAAGAAGGAAATATTCATGCACTGTCAATTCTATGCAGAGGAAAAATCCCCTTTTGAACAGCTGTTGGTTACTATAAAACATGAGATAAATGGTAACCTAACTGGGATTCCATGATTTCAGTGCTGATTACATAATATTGGTGGCCTGTAAATACTGGATCTGTGAGAAAATCTTATTGCTGCAGCAGGGTTTTTCAGCAGGTGGTGGGACTAGTGGAATGGAGATTAACAGAGGGGTGACTTCATTACGCGAGAGGGGAGACACCAAGGGAAAACAATAAGAAAAAGGAGCATAAGGAAGTTGAATATGACTCTACTTTCTCCATCAGAACTAATAGATACTTGTGATCTTAGACTTTTAACTGCATTGATATCAGGGTGGGGTGCAGTATGGACACTTACTGCGAAGCTGTTTTGGTGAGAGGGTGAGAAAATTTGGGTGGGAGTAAGCTTCAGAGTAACAAGACACCACCCACTGTTCCTCTTGTTCCTCTCTGCTTTGCCATGTCTTCTGTGTCTGTGTGTGTGTGTGTGTGAGTGTGTGCACAGCAGCTGATGGCCAATCATTCTACTCTTGATAACTACCTGTATGCTGTAGATGTTGCACTATGTATAATTACATATGCATCCATGCAAAGACAAAACCAGGTTGCAAACACGGCAGTAACCAAACCACAGAATCTCATTTTTCTGACACCACAGCTAACCACTGTCGAAGGATCTTTGCTTTTCCTTTCTGACTGTCTGTATTTCTCTCCTGTTCCTCACTATTTATTTTATTCCTTCACATTACAAATAACTGTCACACTATATTACATTTCAATAGTTTAGCAAACATCTTCATTCTGCAGAAAGTGTCCAAAATTCACGGCACTAATTTCCAGGAACAAAGATGAAACAAAGCGTTATTGTGCCTGTCCCTGGCATGGCCCTCTAATATCAAATAACAAAAGTTCTTAAAGCATTTTAAGTGGCTTGGCTTGGCCACAATATAACAAAACAGTTTTACACGCGAGGGACAAAGTCACATTTTGACTCCCAACACATGCAGCGCTGACCGAGATGAGGTCAGTGTCCCAGCAAAATCCTCCGCTACTCAAAAATCAAGACACAACTTGTCAGCAGTGTCCACTTCTTTTGCAAAACTTTGGCTGGTATTTCAGACCATTACTAATAGTATACATGGGAATACTCAGAATAGACACACAGAGGAATTGACGCTTCAACAGCAGCTGTCAAACGCCCCCGGATAAATGCTTGTGTTATTCCTTGAGAGACAGGCATCTGCTAAACTCGGTAAAGAAGGTGTTTTATCTGTGCTGCTCTCGCCTGCTGTCGGCTCTCAGTTGTACACGTTCGGCGCATTTATCCTTTCAATTCACTTTCAAAGTTTTGAGAGACAGTTGTGTTTTTGCGTATTGTAATACTGTTGAGAATTCTGTTATATGGGTAGTACTTGTCCATGATCGCTAGGAAAAAGCGAATGGTAAAGGTAGTTTTGAACGGATGCTGCTTTGTGTGTTGGTGTTGAGTCATTTTTGGGATGTTTTGACACTGTTTTGTGTCTAAACATCTGCAGACAGCGAAACACAATAGCACAGAGGAAGTGATAAACAATTAACAGGCGTAATTAATCTTATTATTTCAAACAAAGTGTGAGATAATTGAGCGTTTGGCTAAACCACTTTCCTGAATGTTGATTGTCTATTTATAGCTTAGCAACTGTTTCTAGCCACAACAGGACCGTAAGCTTGAGATTTCTTCACACGATGAAGCTGCACAGAGCTGTAAAGATTTCAGATGTCTTTTTTTTTTGCCTTTCCAAAGCAAAAACGTAAACTGGCGTAACTCATGCTGGCCTGTTCTTTATTAGACATGGAGACATACTTGTGCAACATCAGCCAAACCAATCGTCAAAAATAGTATGTCTTCTACACTGATTATCAGCTAATGAGAATACAGGCTTTTTGGCCGGTGCATGCAGTTTTAGCCTCATAATTATTTGGACGATATAATGTTTGCAGCATTGTACAGTTTTTTTCTTGCTTTTAAATGTGTCAGATCAAAATGTTAATAAAAGTCAAACACCTACACACCTTTCATGTTCACCGATGTCTGAAATCAAGACCTCATTGTTTAGAAAATCACAAAGATTTTTGAGGAGCAAATCTGCCAAAGTTGAACTGTCAAATGGGCAGAGCCAGAAAGCTTGATAGGCGTATCAACAGTAACTAAAGGAGGGCAGGGGTTAGCTTTTTCCTATCAGTGTATTCCACAGGAATTTTGGACAATACCAAAATGTGGGAAGGCCTCGCACAATATCAGACTTAGCTTGTCTGTTGCAATCGGTGGCCATAAGAGAGGCAACCCAGTACACTGGTGACCTCCTTCTTTTGCAGGAGGTATGTAGGCCCAAGAGATCCTGTTCGCGTGATGTCTTGGAAATTATTACTCCAAGTGCACTTGCAGAAAATGCGCTCAGGGGAAGTAATACCTTAGCAGCAACAGCTGTTGTAGGGATGACACACAGCATTGGCCACTGTACTGATATAATGGGTACTCTGTGGCTAATAATGGGCTTAAAATGTCATACAACTTATTACACATTGTGTATATGCTTCAACCAGTCAACTGACAATTGATCTCTTTTGTAGTGTTGTGTAAATATCGCTCCATACGCACGCACATCTGGCACGATAAAACCCCATTTTCAATCTTATCATCAGCTAAATCTCAAGTTACCCCCTCATTAAAACAAATGTTGTCCCAGGAGCGCCTTTCACTGATTTGTTTTCTGGCCAGAATTTTACCCTTCATGACAATGTCCAGAGCAGCACAGACAAGGGAGGGACATTCCCCTGTGTATGTCTCTATGCACTGTGTTCATACATGTCCTGAATGTCAGTTGGTGCACCACTCCCTATGATGTCCGCAGTATTGGACCATGTTGACTGATCTTTGATCCTCTGCCCTGGCCCTTTGTGTCAGGGGTATAGACAGTGACCGAACCAAGTGAGCCCAGCCAAAATCCCATGGAACCACACCCTGAAACCACAGAATCATTAGTGGGCCTTGCTCCCACTCTGAGTCTGTCAAGTATTGTCATTCATCATACAAAATGCGTTAGCGCCACTCTTAGTGACAGCAGTGGCATTATACAACACTGAGAAAAGCCCTCTTGTGCCACAGCAACCTGGAACCTGCGTGTGAGGTTTCCTACTTCGGTTCCCAATTTGTAAATTATTCCTGAGCTTGTTTCTGGTGCACCCTTGTGGGACAATGTTTTCTGATAATCGCCAGAGTTTGGAAGCGGACCAGCATGTCTCACCAAATAAACTTGCAGCGCGTTTTGTATACAGCAGGGTTTCTTAAACCGCACATCAAAAACTAAAAGGCCCTTAGTGGGTTTTGATAAGGCCAAGGAACTAACGTTTTGTTATGCGCTGGGGTCCCACAGTGATGATACATGTGAAAAGATTTACAAGGCCTTGGCCTGCTGTATTAAATAAACACAGAAGCTAACTCTTTCTGACATTTGGTGAGGTATCATTCTGAGCTGGATGAAGGCGCGAACAAAATATCCAGTGGAACTTCCCCTGTCTTCTCAGTGTCTCTCATGCATGTTTTGGCCAAAAGTTATTTTTCATTACAAGAGAGGAAAATGTCGTCATGGTGGAACAGGTGCTTTACTGGGCTGGGAAAGGGTGGAGAATAAAGTCAGTGCTCCCTGACACCCTTCATTCACTTTATTATGAGGAGATAGTGTGGGAAGTTTGGAAGAGGTGACTCAACTATTCAACAGCTCTTTTCAACACTGCGTGCAGAGCAGATGTGTAGGTGTTGTAGACCAAGAACAGATGACAAGTGGAGGGAGGGTAAAGGAAGGTGAAAGGGACAGAAGGTGGGTAGACTAAAGACAACGACCACAACAACAAAACCAGAAAGGGACAAAACATACAAGACAAAATAGTGAGCACAATAGATGGATAATCTCTTCACGAGCATGTTGGGCTTGTGCAACCACATCAACCTATCTGGCTGATGGCCCTTGAACCTGATCATCTGTCTCCTCGAGTTCCTGACATGAACATGCATGTACAGAATGTTGAGTTGTGACAGCCAACAATGTTTCTGGCTGTCACGTAGCCAACAGGACGGTTTATGGCCCTTCCAGGGAAAGTCGATTGAACAACTGAATAACTGACATATCCTGAGGTCGAGAAGTCCAAAAGGACCAAATATTCAGTCTTTTTCCATCCAGGATCAGGAAAATATGAGGAAATGTCTGCACACTTCAAATGGTTTTTAATGATGTCCAGATTCAGAGCTAGTTAAAAATAGTGCAGATATATTTATGGGGTCATTCATAAAGTTTTGAAGCCACAAATTGTCACGAGTGAATCTATGATAAAATGAAATAATGAATTGACCAAGTACCAACCATTACTGCTATTATAGCACACACAGCAATGACATTAAAGAACACTGGGTCTGACCTGGAAGGGCATGGTTGGGTGTTGCAGGGCATCAATCCAGTAGCTGGTCTTGATCTGGGATTGCAGTGGGACGTGTTCACCTGCACTCTCAAGTCTTTGTAACATGCTGACTTGGTATTCATTTGGCCTGTGAGGGATAAATATCAATAATTCAGACAAATAATCATAAAAGGAGAATATAATTTTCTACAATTTCTAAGTGCCAGTTTGCTACAATAAAATATCAGCAGTAAAACAAAATTACAGGCTCATATTATTTACTGTGCTGGATTAAATAGTTATGATGATATGATAGATCATTGGAAAACATGTAAAATAAAAACAAGAAAAAACAGCAGTTTACTGATCTTGAATGCTCATTCTTATTTACCAAGATATACCTGCAAAAAACCCTTTATACTGTATGTGCCTCCTATTTGTGATGTGAAAGCTATAAGATGCTGGTGTCACACTGACACTGTCATACTTTGCCAGTTGGTGACATGCATCATATGTTGATGAATATTTAATCATGTCTCCGGAAGACATGAAAACATTTGATGATTTTTTTTTTTAGTTTCTTTACTTCCTCAGTGGCTGATGACCCTCTGCAAATTCTGTGACCTTGTATTAGTGAACTCTGCACGGAGACAGGTCTGACTGTGTTAATTGATTTATTTGAAACTTAATCCCAGGTTCACAGATCTCCTTGTTGGTATTTGGCTTAAGGCAAGGTCAATCTGCACATCTCAGCTCATAGAGGTCAGTTAGTCAGTCACACTCTTTAATAAAGCAAATGACCCCCAACCCATCACGACCTACAATCAGGGCACAAAGAGGTGGAGGTGGTTAGGGTGGACCGCAACAGACCAGGGTGGGGAACTTTAACCTGGAGGGTCAATCAACAGGAACTCTACACTGGGGGCTTTGTTCACACTCATGAAGCCGAGCAAGTGCACACACAAACACACATACAAACTCACAAAGGGATGTGTGTATGAGTAAACACACCCAAGCTCCCTCACACACACAGACACACACAGACATACACACAAAGACACACCTTTATCTCCTGACCTCTGCCCGCAAATCACCATGCCAGGGACAGCTCATATCATTACAGCAGTCTTGGCATGTGTTTGTGTGCCTGTGCATGCGTGCGTGCGTGTGTGTCTGTGTGTCTTTGTCTGTGTGCTAGTGTAATACTAGGCCACAGGTGGGACAAATGCCACTGGTCAAAGCTTTGCATGTGTGTGCTTGCTTGCTTTTAGCCTACCTATGTCGTTGTGTGTGTGTGTGTAATGGCAGGTCTCCAGTAGAACAAGAAGAGGTCCCACCAGTCCAAACCAAGAGCTACTAATGTCCCCTCACTAATGATGGGAAGACTTCTCTCTCCATTTAACCTGCAGCTAAAAGCCTTATTATAGATCAGAGGGCTCAGACTGGGCTCTGGGTGCCTGTCCATTGATCTACAAACTGTCCTCTTAATCTGTGGGTTGGCCCAGATCACTTGAAAAGAGGTGATTTGTCCTTTTTCATCAATGCAATAGACCTGCACTTGGCTCAAAAAACACAAAAAATAGTGCCTTTCTTGAGCAGAGTAGCCTAAGATCTGCTGTGAGAGGGAAGATAAAAATCACTATACCTCACTTTGAATATGTCTATCACTTCAGTTTGGGAAAAAAAACATATTCTGGTCTAAAGCACAAGCGTAATATGATAATGCTACTGAAAAATACTATTTGGCAGTCATGTTTGGACATACCTCCGGCACAAGTTGCTGAGCACTGGGAGCGTATGATGGCCCATGTGTAATTATGCTTGATGTGATTCTTCTTCTCATCAGATTTCTTCAGAGTATATTCCCAACGTACTCCTGGGTTCCAGCCCTGCAATAGTATCTGCAGGACAAAGAATATGATAAGAATGTTGAGATTAAAAAGTGAGCAAGAGATGTTAAAATGAATGCAGCCTCATAACAATGATGTAATGAAGAAAGTCATAATCAAAAGAAGGGTGTGAGGTCCTTGACAGTATGTTAAAAATGCACAAAGTGATAAACCATTGGTTAAATTAATAATGTTTGTGTCCAATGATCCCTCACCTCTATGATCAAGGTCTCATTGGTGGGGCCCGTTGATAAGAGGCTTTCTGGTCTGTTATAGGGTCTCTTATATTCAAAAATGGCTCCAGCGATGGGGTGTCGGCCTGGCCAGTCTACTGTCCAGTGTCCGTTCAGGTAGTAGCGTCTCTGGGCGTCCCTGACAGCCAGGTATGAGCTCGATGTATTCAACTCCATCACACGGATACTCCGAGCCCCTGCTGGGATGGTTACCACCCCATAGTACTCTGAGAAAGACAAGAAAATATTTCACACAAACACCAAAAGCTGTAAAATACTAACACACGCACACACAAAAAAACAACAACATTTCAATGACATCAACTGTGACATGAAATCAAAGAGAGCAGCAATCATAAAAGATACAGAAAAAAAGTAGTAACAGTATCTGGTATAGAAAAACAAATCACCTTAGGCAATAATCAATTGAACTGATTGCTACATACGGTTAGTATAATGCTGCTTGGCATATTGTCCTTTGTAGATCTTACAGGTGGAGTTGTCTCCTTTACACACCCCACAAGCATCAGGCACAGCTGTGGAGCCGAGTACACGATCACAGCCCACTCTCTGTGGGAGAAAAACATCATTGCTTTTGACAAAAAAAGTACATTTTGAACATAAAATGCAACTTTACATCATGCAATGTCATAAATTACAACAGCTGAAAGCTACCATCACTCATCCGTTATGTGTTGACAGGTCAGCGCTTTCTTTTTCATTACATCTGAAGTACTTGTGAAATAGCACAAGGGTGTCTATTGATGTTCTCCTCTGCGAAACCCGTTCGCAAAATTTATAGCTCAACCTCAGAGATCCCATATATGATATCATCTTAAAAAAAAAAATCCAGTGCTAACTCTGCACGCTTCCTCATTCTTCAGAACAAGCATGTTACTGTCTCACTGCTCGTCTGTTTTGAAGTATTACCTCACACAGTCCATCAATACAGACGTTGGAGCTGTCCTGAGAGCACAGCGTCCCATCCTTAACTTTGCTGGCCAAGGCAAAGAAGAAATCATAACCTTCAGCAAAGCAGTAAAGCTTGCATACATCTTGATCTGGAAGAAAAGAATCACAGGGGCCAGAGGCAACAAGCAACAATGCTTCAGTACCATGACATGTTGAGTTACACTTTTGTCATTTCACACCTGTATTTCCAAAATTATTGTGAAAAGAATTAAAAGATCATCTCACCATCCACTCTTGTATATGGCCTCCAGGTGTAGTACCATCCTCTGAACTGTTTGCTGTTGAATTCGGCACACTGCTGTGCTCTGAAGTCGATGGTGTTGGGGGGACAGTCTTCAGTGTTACAAAGCTTGTACGACCTGGAGGAGCCCTCACAGAACTTCCCTCCATATGCAGGCCTGCAGAGAGGAACAAATGCGTTGTGAAAATCAAGCTTTTAATTTGTTCTTGTTAATGTCACTATTAAGTTTCAAATTCCTGTCTTTGTAATGGTCTGATTTCCTATGTGATGTACAGAGTGAGCTGATGGATGCGAGTATTCCTCCATCTCTGTATGTGGCCGTGTGTGGGTGTCTCTTTTTGAAGGCTTCTCCTGTCACAGGCGTGTAACTCCAGGCTATGTTCCTTTAAATCCCTTCAATGGGACAATTACACTCTCTGTAAGTTCTCCAATCACATTGTCACTTATCTCTTTCTCCCTCTCACATCCTCTCCGTCTGTATCTTTACATTTCATCTTTCGCTTTTTTAAATCCCTACTCTGTCCTCTCTTCTACCCCCTCTCCACCCCCCATTTCTCTCTCTTCCCTGTCTCTCTTTCCATCTCTTCCTTTCCCTCCACCACCATCCTTCCTCTCCCCCGTCCTTTAGTCTTTCTCCACATCACTCTCTGTTTAATTTAGTCCACCACTTGTCAGAATCTTGGCATGACATGACAAAGAGGAGGCCCCGGCATTTAGGACAGGGGGCCCCCCGACTGGCAGTGCAAATAATCCTGAGTGACTGATGAGTAAGGGACTAAGTGAGCAGATAAGTGAGGACAGAGCGACAGACCCATGTGAGGGGTCTTCACTATTTTAATCACGTGTCTTAATATATTGGTGGCCTTGAGTTGAGTAATCACAAACAGCACAAACTGTCTCTGTACCAAAGTGTCTTTCCATTAATCCTTAGGGCATACACTTGTATATGTGTACACATTTACCTATTTGCACACATGCTAGTAATGGTAATTTATGCATATTCTAGTGTATAACTGTATGCTTACATTTACCTAGTAAACCAACACTTGTCACAGGGCAAAAATTATACCATATATATATTTTACCACAAGTTAAGAGAAAAAAATATAATGGAATAAATGAAATGGAATTGGACAGAGTAACTATTTCTTACCAAACAACCTACAACATAATGAGATGTTAGTGTGCCTAGAAAAAGCCATTGCAGGGAAGCTACTTTGAAAACATAGCTTTGTAAAGTACCAATTACCTCACTCTAGAAGATATTAAGCAACATCTAGTTAGGTTAACTAAAACTCTGACAAATTAGTTTGAACCACTTTTTCTAATTGACAAATCACATGTGGTACAAAACTGATATGAACTGATCAAAAAAAAAGTCACATGGGTGGTTTTCTTCCAAATAATTCCCCACCATTAATGCAAAAGTGAAATGAATGCCAGCTTTGGTTTTGTAAACAATAAGTGCTTAAGTTTGGCCGTGACGATTCTTCCTCAGGCTCCTCAGGAGGTTGATCCATGATGACTGTTGTGAGCACTGAGCAGTGGCTGCCCTTGGCTTTTGCACGCGCACTACACAAAGGTCAAGTGTGTTGTGGTGGCTGCCTGAGAAATGCATTGCCTGAGCATGTCTCCTGCCTCCCTTTCCATACTAAACACACAGACATGACAATGGTATTTATATTCTTAAGAAAGCAGAATGTTCACCTTGTCTTGTCACTGCTGATGTTTACATTTTGCACTGTTTTCCCTTTTGCTAAAATAAACTAGTGTACCCACTTTTGTTAGGGCCTGTTTATTCAGTGTTCCTCTACCTGGGGTTGTTGCACTGCCTCTCCCGATAGGTGACTCCACTCTCACAGCTTCGAGAGCAGGCAGACCAGGATGACCACTCTGACCACTGGCCATGCTGAGGCCTTGGGCCCTCATCGCCCTGTTTTACACACTGGCCTCTACGACACCACTGGAGAAAGACAGAGAGAGGAATTATGGGTGGGACAGAGGGAGGCAGGAGAAGGGAGGTATACACAAACAAGAACCAAAATGTTTCACATTTTCTACAAGACACAGACTTTCCCTGCCCTTTATCTTCTTTATGATGACTGCCTGCCATAGCAGAGGCCTGTTAGAAGCAGCTTTCAGGATTAACGGCTGTCAAAAAGGTTGTGGTCCAGTTATGGTTATATGCTCATATTCTCTCAGTGAAACTCCACTTGTGCTGCTCTTTGGACAGTCTACCCTACCTTGAGCTGTCATCAGCTAGAATCAATAGAGGTAAGTCAAACACAACTGCAAAGTGGAAAAAACTGTCTCATAGCTGACAAGGATATTCTCCTAAAATAATACAGAACGTCGTATTTGCATTTTGTGTTGCCCTATGTTCTCTTCAACTTCCGCGTTTGACCTCATTCCAATTTTTTTTCATTTTTAAAAGCAGTTAAACTAAAAAACTTAACTACAAAAACATGACAGGTTGAAACACTCTTGCCAACAACACACAAATCAACATTGTAATGTTTTTTTCATTATTGAAAAACACTCTTTTCAACAATTTTAGTTTTGAAACAAAAGAATAAATATCTGCCAAGGGATTGAGATAATTTAACTTCTTTCCAGTGCAAATCAACTATAGGGGTGTGGTATCTGACTTTCTGTGACTTGTTTATTAGTATTTATATCGTGTTTCTACTTTATTTTTGAAAGAAGTGAACCAGGTCAGGCATATCTTTAAATAAATTTTTTTTCCTTACATTTTCCCTATGTTATTGCACAATCTGGTTGCTGCAAACTTCTACTTGGAGAATACACAGGGGACCACCCTGACCAAGCGACACTCCACCCATGAACACCACCAAGTGCGTTCCATGAGGTAACCAGGCCAGGCAGAGGAGAAATCTCAAATTATATGGAAGGTTATGCGACTAAAATTGTCTGTAGATACAATAGCTGATGTAGATTAAATGGTGGAGGTGCTATAGGGCATGCCTCATACCACTGACTCAAGTTTTTATGTATGTGCTCGAAAAAGGCTGATTCATGGACCAACAGCCAATCACGTGTCACAAAATGAGCAGCGCTGCTCTAAAAGTCCCTTAATGTAACGTGAGTAGACTTCGCAAGATCTAAACTCTCTTAAAGCAACATTATGTCACAAGCTGTTTCCTGGCACAGCACTGAACTGGATTTGTCCATGTCAAGATGACATCAGTCACAATATACTCAACTGCTCGCCTTGGAGTGATCTCAGTAACCTACTCACACACACACACGAGTATTGATAGTGGGCATATGCTCAGCTGTTCTTGATCTCACTGTGTGTTTGTGCCTGCACATGATACCACTGGCACATACACTTTCACGCACGCACGCACACACACACACACGCCCCTCCAACTAATCTCATGGTCCTTGACTACGAGGTAGAACAGCTGATTTCCCCTTAGTTTTCCCCCTGCGGCTGAGTGCCACAGATTCCTAAGTGAGCCTGTCATTGTTTGTGTTCAGTTAATTGTCCCGTGGAGAGAGAGAGGGCGGGATTAAACCATCAAGTTCAATATATTGAGAAGCAAAAGTCGACAAGGGGCTGTCAGGGGAGAGAGGGTAAGAGAGAGAGCGAGCCTTGGGGGAGAATCATCTTGAAAGACGGAAAAAAAAACAAAGAATAAACAAAGAGCACAGATTGCTTTTTGGCTCCAACCCCAATGGCATATTTTTGCCACGTCAGCAACAAACCAATTGCAGCTGCTCCCTGAGGTAAAATAATGGCGGAAGACTGTGGTACCTCTGTCAAGAAGAGAGATTTTATTGATGCTGCACTCAAATGAACTCAAATCAAAAACACAGTAAATTCGATTCAAACTCTTAACCTAACTTACAAGTGCATTTATTAGTCAGTGCTGGCTGCTGGGACGCAATGACACTGGTGTGTAAAACAGTGCTATTAAAAGACGTGCAGTGTAACACAGTTCAAGGCCTTTTGTCCTGAAATGGCAAAACCGAGTGGACGTATCAGCACTTTATAACACTAAGACACTCAATAAATGTTACTCATAATAGTATTTCCATCATTTAGCCTGTTCACCTTATAAAATACTATCACGCTTTGTGCCATTTACTCACTCAGCAAATCCCTGGAAGAGGAATGCACGTGTGTGTCTGTGTGAAACTCTCTTTACAAGCTCTACCTCCTCTTACACTTAATGTCACACAATTGATATTACTGAGCAGCACTGAAAGAAAATGGTGTATCCACTGGTCTTGCACAGCTACAGTCTATGGTTAATACTAAATAAGGAATCTCTACACTGTCACTTTCAATGTCCTTGTCTGAGTTGTGTTATTCTTGAAGGACATTTTAACAGCAAAACAGTTTTTTTATTAGGGCTGTCCAATGATTAAAAAATTAACTCCATTAATTGCATCACAATTCTGTGATTAATCGCGATTAAAATACTAAATATTATATACACTATTACTTGTAGCCTATTTACTTCTGTTCTTTCTTATAAAGCATTGAAGGGTGCAATTTATGTACCTACAGTTAATCCATTAGAAGGATGCAAGGATGCAATTTTACAAATGTGAAAAACAATAACACATCCTGGCAACCGTAATACACAAATCACATCACAGGCTTTGATGTGAATGAAGAACTGAATAGAGAACTTTGTCCTCCAAGGTTTGCAGGGTGTGTTCAAATGCAAGATCATTTTGCCTCCTGCAGCCAAAGTGGAACAAAGATTTTCTTAGGGATGGTGTGATCAAAGGTAACTCTACCTGCTGAATTTGAGGTGATTTTAAGAAAGAAAAGATAAATGACAGGTAAAAAGTACCTGGCTGCATGTACAGGCCAGCTGTTGGAAACATTATTGGTATTTCCACTTGGATTGATGAAGAATGTCTGATAGAAGTGAATGGATTCTTATACCAGTCATGTGTGTCATGTTTTGAGTTCACAAATCTTAGGAGTGTTTCCCCCACCTTCATTTAAACCGTACACACAGACTCACACACACACAGACAAAGAACACAAAGAAAAAACACGTGTCAAGTCACCATATCAGGGCCACAGGCAGAGCCTTCTGCAGCTGGCATGAATTTGGTCTCACACTTTCTCCCAACACGGTGGCACCACAGAGCCTTGCAGATATCCTGGAACGAGATGGGAGAGAGGATAAGTCACATGGCAGTGCTAGCATGTTTTCTTGCTCCAAATTTCAGAAGTGGGATGATCAGTATCCTTCTCAAAACATCTGTAAACAAAGCTAGCAATGAGAAGATCAATAAATTATGATAACATTGTTATTTTGCCTCTTGAGAGCTATTAAAACATGTTGATGGAAAGTTGGGGACCAGGGATTGTCTGAATAACGATCCTCTGGCAAGCTATCAGTGTGCAGCAACCCTGTATCTCCAAAATATTTTTCCTTCAGTAGCTAGAATAACAACATTTTAGGAGAGAAAAGAAAGAAGAAAATACACAAAATCTGGTCCAAGACATTGTTCTATAGACAATGGATTGCATCAGTGAGACAAAAACAAGAGCAACCATTGTTTCTGTGGCAGAACAATAAAGTAATTAAAAATTTAAAAAGCTGGAATCAGTATTTATATTAAAACAAAGAAATAGTCCCATGCAGTAACAGGGAAAAATCTGTCTTACCAAACGCACATGATGTCATGGCTGTGTTTCTCAGTAGTAGTCTCAAAGTTTCAGATGGGAATACCGGGTGGTTTCCCTGCTCTCATTGCCTGAGAAACATGGCCTGCCACATTTTAACATCAGTTCTATTACTATCTGAATGACTATATCAGATTTTGACAACTCAGTGCAGATGCTGACAGGCACCTCGGCCTCAGCTTGTAGCTGCCAGGAGCCACCATGGATTTCATCCCATGGCCTATTGGTCAGACTGTTTTGCTTGCTCAGGCCTTTTGCTGCAGTAAAAATGGAGGAGAGCGAGCGACGGTGGAAGGAGTAGACAGGGAGAGACAGGGAGAGGTGATGGACAGAGTGAGACAGAGACTGAGCTAAAGAGAAAAAGAGAGAAAAACACCCATTCGTACATATTATTTTGCTTTTTGCTAGGGTAACCCAGCTCTATCTGACCACAAACACCATGGAGAGTATCTTTTGGCTACTCCAGTGGTACTTTATCTTGACAACGCCTGCCAAAAAGTTTCATGAAATATGATTTCATTACACAATGAACTGCACCACAGAGGCTGATACTTGAGTGTTTTTTATGAGTAACAAGTGTCTGGAAAGACAGTGAGCGTGAGGGCTGCTTGGGGATTTTTGGGTCCTGCGCACCTTGCTGCTACCAGGTGCATGAACCGAGACAAGCTGAAACAATGCATGAATGTTTCAGTGTTCAGGCGGCTCGGTAAAGGAGGATAGCGTGTGCTAATATCAAGGGTTCAAATCCAGTTAATAATCTCTGTAACACACACATACACATTCTTTCCAAACTAGAGACTAGACAGGTATGTTTGGTAGCGATGTTTTCATACCCCAATTTTGATTAGAAATTGATAAAATGAATGTATATCTGAGAACATAGAACACAGACAGACAACCTGTTGACTAGCACAGAAAATTCTGTTTATATTAATCAACTATCTAAATCAAACTGTCACAAATTATTTGCTGTGTGGTGAACTGAGTCTGTGAAGCTCTTCAGAGTTTGGGCCTAAAGACACCCACTAACCCTGACTGTGTAATTTGACCACTGTTAGTGGAATTAGGTATATTTAACAGTATGCTTTTCACACATATGAAAGCTCTTGCCAGAATGTCATTGTATGAAAGTATAACATATCAATATTCACATCTGCATCCCTATGTATAAATATCAAATGACTATTTGGTTTAGGTTAGATTCAGGTTGGGTACCATGTTTGGACCTACAAGGATCTCTAGTCCAACACCAGTAACTTAAAACACCTTAAGTATCATAAAACAATGAAGCAGGGTCCTAGCTTCAGTGTATCTGAAACAGCAACATCAGCAGGAGTGAGACAATGAGAGTGCAGCAAGGAGAGATTCCCATTGGCATCTCTCCAGTGTATATTTAGTCATCCATCCCTCTGAGTATTTCATGGGCAGCATTATAACTCTCACAGTTTGTTTTATGTGCATCCATGTGTGTATGTGTGCATGCATCTGAGGGCATGCAACCCTAAGCAGTTTCTCTTTTCCTTCCTCTTTCCTACATTCTTATTTTTTTCCTCTACCTCATTCTCCCCATCGCTTTCTCGATTACTCTCTCTTTTTCATAGGAACCAATTGCCATCAGATTTTTTAAAACTAATTATACACTCAAGTTCCATCGAGTGTGTTGAGGAAAAAAAACCCTGTGAGAATCACGGTACTGTATTTTTCACTCATTTCTTTATCGGCATGGGTTGGCATAATTGAGTTAAAATCAATTTTACCTTCTTAAAATCAAGGGTGCAGAGTTTGGCCTTCTCCCCAAACTGCCATTTGCACTGTGTATCTGCATCGTACAGCTCGCCAGGCAACTTCTCAGGGTATGGATACTCCTTGACTGCTCTGGGTTCATCTGATAGGCACAAAGCCTGGGCAGAACTAGAGGAGAAGAGGGGGGGAATAAAAAAAGAACCCAAAATGAGAAAGAATAAAGGAGTGGGCAAAAGTGTGAATGAGGATGGCAACAGAAAGAACGGATTAGTGGGGAAAAGGTGAGGGAAGGAGTGGGGAGTAGTGCAGGGATAAAAATAATTACTAATATTAAAACAAATCTGGTGGTATACAACATTCATGCAGAAATGCTTCCCGCTGTGCTCAGAGAAAATCCACAACAAAGAGCATCAGTCCATGATATGGCATCGTATCCCACTTTGGAGAGTACCCTAAAGTGTTGCCATGGAGACATAACAAGCTGCCAAACTTAAACCCTCAGAGTAATGGTTTTAATGCATCAGACACTCAATTATGACAGACATAAAAAAAAATCCTTGCCCATATCACTCATATCCTAACACCAGCGGGGGGTTTCCAATGTTAACTGATATCACTGGTTACTACACAGAGATGTTTTACAGCTTAAAGACTGCAGGCAGGGGAATATAATACAAAAATATGGTGGAAGGAGCATGAAAAGGCAAAATATGTTGGAATGATTCAATGTGCTAGTGAGTGGTCCTGATTGCTTTAGCAGAGTACGTGTGTGCGTCTGTGTGTGCGTGAGATCTTCCACTGGTTTATGGGTCCTGTGTGTGCACAGAGAACAATGGTTGTTCTGCAAGTGCAATTTTTCTGATATTCTACATAATAATGTTTCTGGGAAATGAATTACATTTACAGTGTCCTCACATCAGCAGGTGAACAAGTACAGCTTGTGGGCAAGCATGAATGCACGCAGACTCACACTCAAACATTAAATTATGAGGCCAATGTAGATAATTTGCAAAATCTCAGGATATTTCCCAATGAAACTGAGAAAAGCACTAGAAAATATGTTTTTTTTTCCGAAACTGTAAGCACAATACACCACAAGATTATCATCAGCCAGAGATAAGAAAAAAAGGGATCTGAAAAGCTCCCATTCTTTTCTAGGATTCCCTGCAGATCTCCTGACTCATCTCTCACAGACATAAGAGCTGCTGTGCATTTAATCCCCCTATAGTCTACAAACCAGACTCAAGTCTTGATGACATAAGTCAATTACAGGACTGGCATGAAGAGCAGTTGGCACAGGCAGCCTGTCACTTGAAAGGCTACCACTGTGCAAAAGTCATCTTTGATTTGTATCTACACTTCTGGCACTTTCAACAAACACTAAACAATCTGGGACTTTTCAACAACTTTTGCAAATGCAGTCAGACAAGATAAAATTGATACAAATTGATATTACTCTCTAAGCTACAGAGAACAGGAAGGTGGATCAAGCTTACTTTAGCAAACGTACAAGGACGAACAACCCGACTCAGTCCCAAGGTAACTATATTGACTCAGAGCTCTTCTAAACCTCAAAACTGAAGTACAAAAATGACAATTTATTGCTTTTTCTTCTTTTTTGTGAACTATTGTGGAGAATTTCTTGGACTTGGAACTTGATACTTATCAGAGAGTGTTGCCAGTCCTCTCTATCTAACTCTCAGCAGGAGAGCTTATTTCTCAAAATGTGACAGGACAAGCACTTTATAAAGAAGTACTGAAAAGCAGTATGCAATTTCGCGTAATTACGTGTTGAATGTAAGCTAAGCACCACCTGTGGAGATGTCTGCTGCTGTGGAGGACTTCTCTCCTTCACCTACAGATACAGCTGCGGACCTCGGTCATGAGAACGGCGGAGACGAAACTACAACCGAAGGTAGCAGTTATGCTAGCGGGGAGGAAAACACATTCACGCTCGCGACGGAGCTAACGCTCCACAGTTAGCACAAGCACGCGCGATCAATTGTACGCAAAATTAGGAACGCCCACATATGCAGGATGAATCATCAAACGCCGGAAATAGTTTTACAGGAAGAGAAAATACATCATATTGGTATAAAAAAAAAAAAAAAAAAAATATTCAGATAATAACTTTCTGACATTAATCTGGCAAATATCAATAGATATGATTGATTCATGTATGAACATTTTTCATTTCATGCAGTCTTTAAGAGACACAAAGATGGTTATCATTAGGTGTCTAGTGTTCCATACTGTGTCCTTTGGGACAAAAACAATGGGACTACAAGATAATTTTCTAACTTTAATGATTTTTTCTTGTCTCTCACCAAAAACAACGCAAAGTGGCCATTAAAGTTGTCAATCCATTTTAGGCCTGACAAAGAGCTCAGATAAAGTATTTAACTATTCATACAGTGTTGGCACAGACCTCACTGTTATAGCTGACTGAGGAGAGGCAGATTTAGAGTGAGTGTGACACTGGGCCTTTTGGCTGACACAACGCTCTTCTCCCCAGCAAATGAACGTACAGACATTTAGGGGTCAGCTGACTCAGTGAAACACACTTAGCCAAAAACGTTTATATATATGATAACATTCTGTTGATTGCAATTAGGAAAACGTACAGTATTTCAGTATTTTTATCATCGAAGCAATTCTACAGGAAGACGACCCTTGGTTGGTCCAGTGGTGCAGAGATCCCCTCCACGTGGCCTCAGGGGGGGATGGGAGTTTAATATAAGTCTGACAGGTCTAACAAGAGTGAGGTCACTCCGGTTCTAATAACTCAGTGAGGAAATACACTGTCTGTCTCCACCACTCTGAGAGGGGAGACCTGACAGTTCAGTTAACACACTGGTAAATTTAGTGGAGGGCACTGGCTCTGCGCTATCTGGTTTCAAGTACACACACAGAAACACACACGCAAAGACACATAGAAGCACAGCCAGACACATGGACGCTATGTCTGTGATGCTTGTTTTTCACTTGGGTGAGCAGGCTGCATGCATGAAAATGTACTTATTGCATGAACACACACACTAAACTTTCTCCCATACACACTTTCACCCACATATACCTTGTCACACAATGACATATGCGGTCTGTAAAGTAACACTTGCAGGAGAATAGCGGCATCACATATCACTTAACTTAGTTGCTATGCTTAGTTGCTATATTTCAGCCTCTCACAGGTATACATTCTGCAGGCCAGGTTTGACTTTTGTAAAATAAAGCAAGTCCCTTAATCATTATAGCATAAGTGCAGTTTTTCACTAGGCACAGTTTGGATCACTGTAGAATCTGAAACTTGTGTATCTGGTTTTGACACTTTTTGTTTTCAGCAACACATGCTCATCTATCAGTAACACATGCTAAATAATATAAACACAATGCTTTTCATAAGTGACTGTTACCATGGGAACTTTTTTAATAATTCTCTTTTATAAACTGATACAGTGCTTTATGTATTTGTGGCAAGAGGAGTTAACAAAAGCTGGATAGAGGATTTACTCATTAATCATCAGCATATAGATGAGATGTAGCTTATGTTTCGAAAACTTAATAAGATTCTTCCTGCAATGTTACCCATAAAAGTCACTATTAACCATGAGTACTTCTTAAATCAATTCTCTTAGCATTGTTTCACCACAATAAAGGTGTAGCAGTAATAGTGAAATATGGCTGCTTACTTGAGGAAGCGGCTGAGGTATTGGCGGCTGCAGGCAGACCAGGAGAAGATGCCATTGTGACCGGCTAATGTGGGCGACATGATGTTGCCCTCAGACTTCTTACAAACATTACCCTCACCATCATGGACCATTCCAAAACTGGGGGATTAGAAAAAGGAGTAAAAAGTGTTATGGTGACAGTATGCCATGTTGATGGCACAGCGCCACATGATTTGATTGAACATAAGAAAACAGATTGAACCATTTGTGGAATGAGCAAAAACCACAACAATTCCTTACTGTAGATACATGAAGGATTAAACTTTATAACCAGGCTGAAAATCTTTGCTCTTATGGATACAAGATACTTGTTGGCCACACATAAGTTGATATGAATATACAAAGCAGACAGCAACACATTTTTAGAAATTGTTTTAAAAATGCCCTGGTACAACATACAAATGAACATTTGTTTGATATCACGAGGCCTTGAGAGTGAGGGAAACCCTTACTTGTGTCCTGATTCATGAGCGATGGTGAATGCCAGACCCAGGCCTGTGTCTTCATTAATGGTACAACTCCGGTATTTGCTGCACATCCCACTAATTGGAGCAAAACCTGCAACATTGATGATTAAGTTTTACAATCTGTACATCACAGTTCAGTTATTTGATCAGTCAGGTCCAACATAACCTGTAGTCTGTTGATTCCAATGACCACTATCAATCTTTACTCTTAAAAAACGTTTCAACATGAAATGCATTATCAGTAAAAAAAAACAAGTGGATTTTCTAAGAGAGACATATTTAAGTCTGAGCCAGTTATGGACAGCATTCAGAAGAAATATCAAACACACCATTACTGGGTTCAAATCCTTCCAGATATTAAAATATAGGACTCCATAGGAACATTCCCAGATCCCCTTGCTACCTATCACTTGACTTTAAATCATTCTTTCTCCGTCTTCACCTCTTTCTCATATCCCTTCTTTTATATTAAACTCCCTTTTACTATTCAGCTCCCTTTACGCCTCTCTCTGTCCACTCTCCGTCTGTCTCTCCTCACATAGACACTCACACACACAGCACCTCTGGCTCTGAATCAAAATGGATAATACTTGCAGGGGCCTCCCTTAATGTTTGTGTCTCACTGCCTCAGGGAGAATTTAGCCTTGTGTTTTGTTATTTTACGGCACTAAGTCATTCACTATACAGTGCAAAGCTCCCAAAGTAATGTTCTCATGTACATAACTAATATGAATAATGATAGTAAACATAAGCAGGCAGGTTGACTGTGAGAACTGCCATTAGTTCCAGTTTTGTGCCAGTAAAGAAGTAGATCATTGATTATAATACGGGTTTTCAAATATGGAGGAAAACATTGAGTGACATGGCCACAACACTAAGAGCCGTTCTGCCTCACACCTTTGGGAATTAGTCAGAACTAACTCTTAGTTGAGTGCACACACACACACACACACACACACACACACAGACACACACATTCTTATTCATTCATTCAGTATGGGCATCATAGTGAGCTCCAGGTAAGTGTGCAGATAAAGGGAGGACTACCCTTTCTGCTACACTTAGAGAGAAGTACTTGTAACTTCCCCCCACTAGATGACCCTGATTCAATGTCCCACCTCAGATTCTTTAAGAAACAAAGTGAAACAATCAGCATTAAAACACACGACTAGTGAAGTGAGGACTTTTTCATGGGCGCCATTTTGGATTAGTGTGTAGCTAGACTATTTGACTTATGTCACTTTTCAAGTCTTTGAAAGGAAATTAGCCAGAGTTCAAATCCATGTAAAGTCAAATACAGCAGATGTCGTCGGAAGCGTCGGAACATATCAGTTCCCCGTCCCTGCTCTGGTCCCTGTCTGGTCCCGGTCCCGGTCCCGCTTCCGGTTCCGGTTCGGGTCCCGGTCCCGGTTCGGGTCCCGCTCCCGCTTCCGGTTCGGGTTCCGGTCCTGCTTCCGGTTCGGGTTCCGGTCCCGGTTCGGGTTCCAGTCCCTGTTCCGGTTCGGGTCCCGGTTCGGGTTCCGGTCCCGGTTTGGGTTCC
>OMNW01032212.1:0-18259 GCA_900303245.1 Selene dorsalis
GTTCATCTCTCCACCGCATACCTCAGTGAATCCATCAGGGAAACATGACTGAAGTCTCCTGATATCATTAAAAGTGCCTCAGGATGTTTAGTCTGTATCCTAGCAACGACTTCATGGAGAACTTCAGATGAAACTTCAGTAGTATTGGGTGGGATGTACACAAATATTGTTATGATTTAAAAAATGTCTACTTTCTGTGTCTTCACCAACATCTCCAGCTCTTCATCACTCTTGCTGGGCAGAGATTTGATATTTTCCATCATGACTGACAGCAGAAAGGACCAATGGTACATCTCCACTTTCAAGCCTTCATCTTTGCACCAACAGCACAGCAACCATGAAAACACCTCTTCATCTCAGCTGGAACAGACCTGCTCCATTTTCAATGAAAGAAGCTCCTCTCCTGAAGAATCTCCTCTCCTCACAGAAGTATCCAACAGTACGACAAAATACGACAAAAACACAACAAAAATAAAGCAATGGTTGAGTAAAAACTCAGAGCTACCAGACTTTGCTGCTACCAGTTGAAGTGCATGTTCTGCACATGCATGTTGGTGTGTGTGGTTGTGTTTCACAGAGACTTTATATAAATGTATGAGAGATAGGGGTCAGAAGTAGATTAACTGCAGAGATATCAGAGAAGTCCCTGATTAATGAATCCTGATTAATGAATGAATCTTTCTATTAGAGTCAATGAGGAGCAGGGAGAGACGTTTCCGCGCTGAGAGGCTCACAGTTTAAATTCTTTAAGTCGCTCTGCTTTGTTGAACACATTCTTAGAGACAGGACAAGTTTGTCTACAACTGTGGAAAAAAACATGTGTGTAGAGTGTAATTTGTGGCTGGGAGAGAAAAGTTTCAGACAATTTCAGACAACTTCTCCCACTCCAGCCGATGATGTCACCCACTCTAGTCCAAACATTCTGTGCAGTACACACCCATTATAATCTCAACATTTCTCCAAAACTGATCATGGTCATTGAACAGGGATTGATCAAAAACTATATGACCTATAGAAACGTGGAATAATACACCAGTAAACGAGACTTGTGTCTACAGTTTACAGTTTAAATGGAGTATCTAGGTGAAAGTATGCCAGAGCCGTAGACATTTGAAAAACTCCAATAATTGCTCTTTTTTTTGGCTTGTCCCATTCACTTGAGTGCTAAATTTTTCACAGTTTTTCGTTATTTCATAGCTGTAGTGACCAGTGCCTCGGTGCGTTAGCCCCGTGGCCCTAATACAATACAAGCACCATGGGCTTCTGCATTTTAACTGCAACTGTATTGCATTTCTGCCTCATGCACATCTTGCATCTAATCAATTGCAGATAAGATAATCTGCTTCATGCTCAGTGCACATCTAAATGTGTGCATTTAGTTTACATTTGAGATTGTTTCTGATACAGAACTAAAGCAGTTGTCTGAACTGTGTTTTAAAATGAAACCATGTGTGGACTTATAAGAATACAGTCAGTAGCTAAGCTTATGTTAACATAGGGTCTTGGCAGCCTGCACCTACTCCACCACTCTAATTAACATCATTCATTTGTTTAGTGATCATTGTCTGCTTTGCTTAGCTAATAAGCTGCTGGCTGTAGCCTTAAAGCCGGCATACAGATATGATGGTACCACAAATATCAATCCTGTCATCTACCCTTTGTCAAGAAAGCGGATCAGTGTATTTTCTAAAATGCAGAGAACTCACATCACTTTAAGCCATTACTCTGTTCTATTGTACATGTGTTGGTCTTTAGCACAGAACATGTTTTTAGCATCATGGGACCCAACACAAAGAAAGTACATTATAAATTCATCACTGTGTTCTAAACTTTTCTCTGCCATTTGAAAGACTTTCTAAAAATCACTTTGTTCAGCTTTTAATAAAGACACAACAAATGTAGAATGTGATTCTTAATAGGATGTAATGCACTGGGTGTCTATTTGTAGCCTGATTTCCCTGCAGATATCTTTGAACATTCATCCTGCCTTGTCTTCTCTTTAACCTGTTGAGCTAATTAAACACTCACATCTTGGAAAGTGTGCCACAGAGCACTCTCAGGGATTTCAACCACAAAAACGGGGTAAAATTTCTTTTCATCCAGCATGTTTTCGGTCTCATGATTATGCCTATCTGGTGCCCTTGTTTACCATGGAAAGTATAATTTATTTGTGTTGCATATCCACCAAGGCATCATCATCATCATCATCATCATCATCAAACAACGGAGGGGAAAAACAAAGAAATGGCATGAGATACATACAAATATAAAAGGTAAACATAGCAATACTTGGCTGTCAAATGAGTTTTAATTCTTGTTTTTGTCTCACAGTCTGAACTTCAAAGAACTCTGATTTTAGTGACTGTCTGAGAATGTCGCTGTGAATAGCTCCAGCTCTGAAAGTCACTGAGGAGGCTGAGGAGAGATGAATACCAAACTGCAGCGAGCATCAAAAGAGAAGAGGAGCCGCTGAATGTTAAAGGGGTCTGTTGTTATAGTCTGAGCCACAGTACAGGCCATCACAGTGCCTCCTCGTGAGTACACCAAACAACCAGAAGGAGTAGGTGCGTTAAAGATAAGCTTCATTTTATCTGTCCTCAAAAAAAAAAAGAAAAAAAAAGTAGAAGTGCAGGGAATGTTCTTCCATTTTTAGTTCACCTTCAATGATGTTGTACACTTGTCCTTGTAGACAACAAAACATGACATGATACCAGTGATGGGAATAACCCTAACCCTATCAAAAAAGTTACTGTTTCCTCCGTTATAATGCCATTACCGTTACTGACAATAAAATGTGCCGTTATAGGCTAGAAGTCCTGTCACAAAGTCTATATAAGAATATTGAGTGAGTTGGTTAGTTCCAGATAATTGGGGGGTTTGGGTGTTAGGGGGGGCGAGTCCAAGTAATCTGACATATTTGAGCATTTTATAAAAAAGTAATGCAATAGTTACTTTTCCTGGTAGTTAGTTACATTTATAATGTAGTAACTCTACTCTACTATAACTTATTACTTAGTCACAAAGTAACGTGCCCAACACTGCATGACACAGCATCGTAGTATGTGATTTATAATGACATTATAAATATCTACATTTACTTTTCCATATCATCTTTATATCCAGTTACTTACAAGTGAAGTGTGTCATTAAACCTTCAGCGCAACAGGAGTCCTTGATGTAAGTACTAGATATATTCAATAAGGCAAGTGCCATTGAATAGGTTTGCACTTTACTTATTCAGTAAGGTGAAGTGCAAGGACTTAAGGTAAGAGAGTGCACAGAAGGATCACAGAAAATGCACTTCCTGTACTTTTATTAGACCCATCAGAGCGTTGTCCCTGCTCTGGTATTAAAATCTATCTCAGGTGATCCAATGATAAGTGGACTAATGGACACATGGAATAATGCATTTGAGATCTGATTACTAAGACCACATTCAGAGGCATTGTGGGCCTTATGTGTGTCACATCCCTTTTGCAGTGTGACTGTAAATGTATCCTGGCCACAATGAGGGTCCACCCACCCTACTCGAAAGGCCCGCCCACTCTGCTGACGTCCTCTGTCACAGATGAATTAGTCTCACCACAGTTTCATTATAAACCATAAATATTTTACTATTTTATTTCATTGTAAGAGCTGTGTGCAGTGCAGTAGTTCACCTCACTGGCTCTGTCTCTCACTCAAATACGAGCACACTTGGTGAACAGGTCTGTTGATTAGGTACAAGCAACAACATGTACCTGTTTATGTGGGAAACAAGATCACAAGTGCTTAATTAAGATGCATGTGGAGAAGCATTTTAAAGCCAACTGTGGACAGATGGACTCTATGTGACCACATGTGATCAAACGACTGAAAATGCATCTTAAAGGTGTTTTAACATTAAGCGGATGCCTTTAAGGGGTTATCAAAAACAAATCCCTTCCCTGGTAGTATTTATTAGCTAGCTGACTTCAGACAAAAAAAGTCTGGCTTACGATTGGCTTGTGTGGATGCAATGCCTTGGAGCGATGCAGTAGTCAAGTGGAGCATAAGCCTGGATGATTGAGATTAGGTAGACGGGTGTACACCCAGAAGACCCAGAAGGAAAGCAGTGGTGACTTGAATTTGATTTGATTGGCCCTGGGTAACCTGCAGAGGCAATGAGCATATAGAGTGACATATGGATTTTTAGGCTGATCTGCTGACACATTCTGGACCATCTGTGAGGGAGGGACCATCTGGATCTTTTCTTCGGCCACCAAAGAGAGGAACGTGTGGAACTCGTCGACCGACCATGGGGTTGCTTTTTGTATGCGATGCAATTTTTCTCACATAACAAGTAACAGATGTAGTCACACAGAGCAGTTGCCAGTTTTAAAAATGGTGGGGTCGAGGCTTGTGTTTATTTACAGTCTGTGGTCGGACGTCGCGCTTATGACACTTCGAGTGACGACACTCATTGGCCAATCAGTGGAAGGCAGTCGGTTACATCACGTTTTAGTATTGCTGCGGCTTGCTTGGAACCCGGGCTGAGGAGTTACCAAAAAAGTACAGAGTGCCAGGTACCAGGGGCTAGTGGAAAAGCAGAATAACTGAGCAGAGCCATCTGAGCCATGCTGAGCCGTGCCGAGCCACGCTAGTGGAAAAGGGCCAAAAGGTGCTAACAACAGGTCACTGACCACTTTAAAGTAGGTAGACCATTTTGTGAATTCCAAAAAAGACAGCACACCAGATATTTAAATGATGCTTCAAGTCTACACAAAGATGCCTTATAACTTTAATATATTTAAAGCAGGCCTCGTCTGTATGGATAGAAAAATTCAGTTATACACCAAAATCATCTCTCTCTATAACCAAAGACACAAGTTCAGAAAGGTGTCTCAGAGGTTATTCAACATGCCTTATTATGCCTGAAGTAATCTCTCTTTAACAAGTCTCAATGGAATGAAAATAAAACCATAATAAAAACCTCTGGAATGAAATAATGATAGAAACACTTCTGTATTAGAAAATCAACCTATAACAAATTTGTCTGGACCGTGACAGTGAGTGAGGATTTTTTCCTGTAAATTAGACATATAGCTACGTTTACGTCCGGGCTGGACTCAAACCTGGGCCGCTGCAGTAAGGACTCAGCCTTAGAGGTTCGGCTCTACCAGGTGAGCTACCGGGGCATCCCCACCCTTCAGAATTTAGTAATGACAGGCAAAGCTGCTCTGATGTTTGCTAACACACAACAAAGTCATGTAGTATCCTGTGGAAAACACCAGTCAATTTAAGTACATACTTAACGTACATACCCCTGAAAAACAAAGAAAACTGGACATTCACTAATTCATAACCCCCTCTTCAGACAGGTCATGAAAAGTAGACATGTCTGGGCAAAAGAGGACATTTGGTCACCCTCCTCTAAAGACTGTGGTGTTCAGGTGCAGTCATGAATGGGGTTGTATGATAATTGCCCTTCCACATCTACCCGCAGCTTTTATGAAGACAATTGGCTCTTAAGTGTAGAACGTGCAGACAAGTGTGATTAACATATTCATTGATGTAACACTGCTAAGTACATGTGAATTTGAATATAGTGGAAGCTCTGCAGTGTAAATAATTACAACAGAATCCTTGTAAGTCCTCCAAAGAGCAGATTTCATTTCCAGTTGGCTGTGGTTTATCCACATAAGCACGACATGTACTGAGTGTAGTCACATGCAGTTCACATAAAAATGCTCTTAAAGCTGACACAAGAATTTCTTGATTAATCACATGACATTGTTAACCATCTGCAGGCAACCCTGCAACACCCTTTAGACTGTCACTACCAGTATTTCACCACTCAGCCAAAATTTTCAAGAACATCATCTAAGCTCCAAATTCAGCCTTTCATACAGAAATGGAATTAAATGTCAGTGTAAATGTTTCCAGTCATGTCTTCACATTACACATCACATGTCTTTTTGTTGTCATCTGTGTAGGACTGTCAGTTATAGCATGTGCATGATTAATATATGAGATCTGTAGCCTGTAGGCTATTTGCTTTAACTCTTTCTTTCCATTGTTGCCCATTAACAGTCTGCAAATGTATCACAGCTTAATTGGTGAGAGGTATTTGTATTTTGAGATCTCTCTGAATTTAAAATAACGGGGCAGGTGTCATATTTCGCTGTCGGCATGTAGCTATCAGTTTCCTGCTTTAATTATAGTTCAGTGGGTGAATATTAAAGAGAGAGATATGCATGTCTTCATGTGTCTACGGCTTTCAAAGATGTGGACAAAAGCAAATGCCTGGATCTTGATCTGAAATTAGCTCACTGTCAGATGGTAGGTGCTGGGCGGGGAAGGGAGGTAAACTTATCCCAGATTTGATGGAAAAGTCCTCTGTTGCTCAAGGGGATCAATCCACTGTCGCCTTTTGAAGATATAGCAACGCTATTTAGCATTCAGAAAGCAGCTCCCTCTGAGAGAACAGAGGGGTGCAAATAAGAGAATGGTTCATTTCTATGCCCCCAAAGTAACACAAAAGCACGCTATCAAAAATCGGAGACAAAGGCACAGCGAGACGGCCTGAGGCGTAAATACCTATCCCTAAATCTGGACCGAGGAAGCGCTGTCTGTCTGTCTAATTGGCCATCAATCCACAGACACGGAAATCTTGACAATCGAAGACCTTCCTTTTCCTGTGTCCCCGCTACTACGTGTGACTGTATCTGGAGTGCAGTGGGAGATAGATATCTTTCTCGTCTCAGCTAAAGCCGTGCTCTTTGTCAGCCGAATCAAAAGAACGGGACAGACCGCCAAAATGCTCACATGACACGTGACATTCATCCACAGTGTCGTACAAGAAATCAAGTGCAGGGTTGAAAAGCTGCTGAGAGCTTAGCTGGCGAAAATTTCACCCAGATAGTTTATAGGCCCCACCAGTGACAGTGTACTCCCCAACAGAGACAGAAGATGAAACGTGAGATAAACCCACAACTTTAATTTTATGATCCTGCCGCCACACACGCGACGCCCCTATTCCCAGCATTAAAAGTGGAATGCTAAACCTCTGCCACCCCTTGCTGGATGTAGGTGAGCTTAGCGGAGGCACACATCTGGAGTGGGGTGAGGGGCCCCAGAAGCAGGGCTTAGGAGCAGCATGCTGCCTCTGCTCTAAGGCCAGGATGGTATTGATGCTAATGGGGCTAGAGCAGCCCCCGCAGCCTGCCACCTGTATAATCTCCTCTAATACTCTCATCACCCGCAGCTGTTTACTTTTCCATTTGCCTGAGTTATTCTTGCACACATCCATCATGTTCGTGTGATGATGCTCTCCTCATCCACTTGTAGAGTCTGGGAATTTCAACTACTCCCACCTATAAGTCTATGTGAGAGAAAACATGGACCAGAACTCTCTCTGTGTCTCTGTGTGTCAGTGTAAACAGTTGCTGTAGAGCCTAATAAGTGTAAAAATGCTTGCAAAATATGTATAATATTTTGAGATGAACTATCGTAATTTCAAATCCAGACTGTGCCACAGCTGGAACAGAGTTTGCATGTTGCTTGTTACAGGCCGGTTCCCAGTCCAGTCGAGAGTTCAGCAAGTTCACTGCAATGAGCTACGATTATTTTCCACTGTTTGTCTTAATGGAGTCTACAGGGCCAACCAGGGCACTCTGTATACACTGTATACTGTTTATAAACAGAATTTGTCAAACTGTGTTACAATAGCATTTATGGAGTTTATCTGTGGGTCACTTTTCCGCAATACATCATAGATATAGTCGAAGTGGCTGTGTTCAGTATAAACAATGGGTCTCAGGAGTACTTGTATAGCAAATGTGTTTTTGCTGACCCTGCTCACACTAACATGCATGTTGTGAGCCAATACCAAGCGGTCAGCCCTCAGTAGCCTATCTGTTCATGCTTTAAGTTGCATCTTAAGTGACCACTTGTGATCTCACCTCACTGCTTTATATGCAAATGAACAGGTGACTTCAAGGTGAAGTGTGGTCTCAGTGACTTATCAGATATCAAATGCGTCCTCAATGCATCATGGGTGCTTTCACCTCAGTTTACAGAGATTTACAACATGTTTTAACTTATTGTTTTGGTTTGCAGGCTTGAAATATTGCTGTTTTTGGTTTGTCCTCATAGTGTTGTGTTCAGCCAGCTCGCTTACTGCCCATAAATATGATTCCAACCTAATTTTAATGGTGCTCTTGTCAGCTGAATGCATAAATAAGTAACTGTACTGTGAGTTTGCCATATTAAGCCTACCTAATGAGGTGATCTCAGTGTTGTGTTTATAATTTGTTGCCCTTGTCCCTGAGTGGTCAAATATTGATTATTGAAGGTTGTATACATTAAGGGCCTGATTTACTGAGATCTCAGATAAATTTCTTGCTCCTGGTAAATCTTTGCATGTTTGGTTAGCGCAGGCAAAACAGTGATCTACTAAGAGTAACCCGCAAAATGACAACACACGCAAACCGCAGTATTTAAATGAGGGATTTGGCCATGGAGAGTGTGGACAGAGAGCTGGATGACCACAAACACAGAATGAAATTTGATCGGATGGAATAATAGAGAGGAACAAATAAACATATTGTTGAGCTGCAGCAGAAGAAACGTGGAGGATTATCTGTGGGAAAGTAAATGTGGTAATAAGAAGAGAACAGATGAAGTGAAGAGAAGATGAGGAGATAGAAGGCGAAGAACAAAATAAAATTTGGTTTATCATTGAACCTCAGCAGACGGTGAAGAGCCCTGACCAGTGTTGAACAGCAGGTGCAGCTCACTGTAGCTGAGCAGGTAACTGGGATACCTGCTGTCATTCACTGGGCTGGAGGTGCGCGCTATGGCGCAGAGCTCAAGTAGGACACACTGGGATCTAAACGCCCTGATCGGAGAGATCAGAGCCGGGGAGAAGGCAGCGGTGACGTCTCTCAGTCCTGGTCCTAGGGCTGAGCAGCCAGGTACTGGAGAGGGAGGAGAGGAGCGCACGGGAGGAGAGACGTGCGGCGTGCGTAACGGTGCTCAGAGGACTTCTAACACAGCTGAAAAACTGCTACAGTTGACTGGAATGACCCAGACATGAGGAAACGCAGAGATAATACCTGGCCCTGGCAGGTATTAACTCAATAACCACAGCCATTTATCACAAAGGTGGCCAGTTAAGACTTGCCTGCTAAATAAAAGCACGTTAAAACGTGCTAAATAAAGACGCAAAAACAGCCACCGCAATCTGGTTCAGGTTTGGTAAATCCACCACGACCCACCTAGCGGAAAAACCAGCTGTACCTCCAGAGCCAGAACCGTGTCAAACACAACAGTAGCAGCTATAGGAGCCAGGAGAACGACCTAAAGAGTGTGAAATGAGGCAGATACTGTTTATTACCAAATGGGCAGACCAGGAGCTGCTCCCCACTCCAAGGTCCACCGTTATTGCAGTCTGTTGTTTAACAGTCAATAGAGCAGGTAAGTGGCAGTGACGTGATGTTATGGCACAGGCTACACACAATCCCAGCTGAGCTACACAATACCTCTACACACTTCTGTCCTGGCTCAGCTTGTGCCCATGTGTGGTGCAGTCTCATGGCAATTACCCAGGTAAAAAAAATGTCTCACAACGGAGTTGAAAGGATTACTCTCTACAATAACTCAAGGCTTGGCTGCAGACACATCATCGCACAGTCCAAGAAAAATCAGTAATTGAGCCAAGGATACAAAATGGCCAGCGCCTAACATTTCTGTTGTAAAACCAAATGCTGTAATGAGACAGTCTGTGGCTCTTGGCTACGCAACACACATGACAGCCTTGTGTGGTAAATAGATCTGTCCTTAGAGAGATGAAAGAAAAAGATAACATAGACTTTTACTGTATCTTGGTACAACCCCCTTGTGGGGGTACTTACCTGCACCTTTTTTCTGTATTATCATCTTATGTCTGGGCAACCTGATCCCCAGATTTGTCTGGTGCTTCATATACAGTGCTTTCCCTCTGCATGGCTCTGGGGTTCCACACCCTTGCCAACAGTGCTGTTTGGTGAGCTTTTAAACTGCTGCTGCAGAGAGAACCATTGAGGGAGAATCGCCTCCTTCCTGACAGAGTTGATTTTTTCGCATCTTCATCAAAAAAATGACACATCTAGAGTCGAACTTCTACAGCAATCCAAATGGACCCATTGTAAAGAAAAAAGTGCATGTGTTAGGAGAAAGGCTTTGGTCTCTAGAGCAGCATCACTCTCTGCAGCAAGGTATCGGCAGTCTGCTATAGCACCACATAAATGAGGCCCAAAGCTGATCCTGGTAGAAGAAGAGGAGAATCCAACCAACATCTTACTGTAATGTCAAACTAACACTCTCCAGTGTAAGGGCTCTATTAGTGCGTCGACAATACCCAGACGAGCTCTGCAGTGTTAGCTTAATGTGAGCCTTTAAGAGAAAATGGTATAAACATAGGTTTCTATAATGAGGATAGGATTACTGTATGTTTAACCCAGTCTGATGAAAGGATTTCTATCACCTTTAAGTTGATTTTGGCAGCAACGTCTATCCCTGACAAGCAGAACTTCTGCTCTATTCAGGCTCAAGACACATCACCATGAGATTTGCATTAAAGCCCCTTAGATCTTAATTGAAACTTTAACTTTCCTCGTTAACATTTCCTATTCATGATTAAATAGGCAATGAGAGAAAATGTTTGAAATCTTTACATATTTTTGTATTAAGAATTTATCAGTCTCCAGAGAGTCTAACTCTGTAATAGCAGAACACACACACACACACACACAGAGATGCAGAAGAGAAGACTGCAGACTGGTAAAAACAGATTTGTTGTGTCTCATCTCCTGGTTGGAGCTGCTGTGTGTCGAAACCGTACAGTGAAGGTGACAGTTCTGTTTACATAATTTCTTAAAGACGCCCCAGCATGGAAAAAGGGGTGAAAATTAATATATTCACCTGGGTGTCATGTTTATATTCTATCTGATTGATCTGTTATTACTGCAGTCATTTGACTGTATTGTACAACTTTCCAGGAGGAGGCCCTTTCATGTCCTGTCACTCTAGGACACGCTGGAGTGACTATGTCACTCGGCTGGCCTGGGAGCACCTTTGAGATCCTCCCAGAAGAGCTGGAGGAAGTGCCTGGGGAGAGGGAAGTCTGGGCGTCCTCGCTCAGACCGCTGCCCCTGCGACCCAGCCCGGATAAACAGGGGAAGATGGATGAAATGACAGGGTGTTCTGACCAGTATCAAGGATTTAAGGTTGTACTAGGCACAGCTTGGTTTGGTTATTATTTAGTCATAAACCAACTGTACTGGACAGGTTAAGTATTTGACCTGATGACGGCTGTAGATTAAACTTTAAGAGATCACCACTGTGAATACAGTTCATCTGGGGGATATGAGTTTCTGTACCAAATTGTACGTCAAACCATCCAATAGCTATAACAACAAATCTGACTGTGGTGGGGGAGGAAAAATCAACAGATCACCAGAGTTATTATTTTCTTGGAATTGAAGGAATTTGCACCACATTTCATTACAACCAATCAAACTGAAGTATTTCAGCGTGGTGGTGGATCAAAAGACCCTTGACCTACACCACCAGCATGGGTAAAACCTCTATTCTCTTTCATCAGGACAGTGTGGGTTATCTCTGATCAGACTTAACTGATAATATTAAAACCAAACAGCTCTCAGTGTATTATGATTTCAGTATTAACAAATCGTTATTATTATTATTATTATTATTAACCTTTATTTAATCTCAAGGGACATTGACAATGATCACAAACAAAACAATATATAGTAGAGTCTTCTTCTTCACCTATTTCATATTCCCCTGCTACCGACCAGCACCTGACTACCTGTGGCTGCAAGGAGATTTGTTTCACTTCAAAACAATATGTGACATTACACAAAACAATTACAGCTGGAAACACAGTGATCTGAGATTAAGGTCTGAAACACTATAGGTGAAGTAAGTGCTTCCAACTTCAGGATGTGTTAGAGTGCGTTCCATGAACTGAGGGCTTCATAAGGCAGATTTACCAATATTTGTACAAACTGGAGGAACTTTGAGTAATAGCAGATCAGATGAGCGGGTCCTGTAAGTGCCTAAGTTCCACTCCAATAAAGGTGGTAGTCTGCCTAGAAGGGCTTTAAAGACATATAAAAGCCAGTGACTCTTGCACCTTTCTTGAAGAGAGGGCCAAACAACTTTCAAAGTGAACACAATGGTGAGTATCATATTTTGCACCAGTAATAAATCTGAGGGCAGAATGATAAACAGCTTCCAGATGCTTCAAAGTTGAAGCAGCAGCATATCTATAGATTATATCTCCATAATCCATAACAGACATAAACACAGCTCCAGTGATTACTTTTCTCGAGAGCATTGGGAGACAAGATTTATTTCTGTACAGAAAGCCAATTTTTTGTCACATCTTTAAGACAAGTTCATCTATATGATATTTGAATGAGAATTCTTCATCCAGCCAGATGCCAAGATATTTATACGCTGTGACTTCATCGATCACAGAGCCAGTTCTGGTGTATACATACACACTATTGTAATTGATGTTTTTGGCTCGGGTAAACAACATGTATTTTGTTTTATCAAAACTAACCCTTTGGTACACCTCTATTAATTGACAAAAAATCTGATTTTGTACGGCCAACCTTCACACACTGACACCATGCCATAGAGGGTTAAAGATGATGCAACGACCCATCTTTCATAGTGAGAATCCAACTGAGAAATTACATTTTCTGGTCCTTTCATGTTTCACTTTACCTAGAACACCTGCAGATGTTTATTTGCTTGTCCAGGTGTTTATTTTCATGTATTTGGGGAATTCCATTCACGTAAATTGCTGTACATCTGTACCACGGTAAATATTGCTGTGATCACTTGTTATAACCTGAAATTCATTTACTTTATTTAACAAATATATGCATGAAAAGTCTGTCTATTAACAGAAATGTGTTTATGTGAACACCTGTGACAGCTGCGGTCTGCTGTGGATAACAAAACACAATGTTGAATGTGTGGATGTGTTATTTTTGTCTTACTCTCAGAGACTGATTCCAAGGCTGCTGACAGTTCTGCGCATACACATGTGCCTTACAGGCCCTGAAAACCACTGAGCTGGCTGGGTTGATGGCAAATGTGGAGTTAGTGGCCCTGCTGGGATTATGATGGCCACGTTTTTAATTATCATTTAATGACATTATAATTACATTTTCGTGTCAATGTGTCTCAGTAGGTGTCCCCGTGGCTTTCAAAGTATATGGCTGGAAGAGCGTTCAGAGAGCTGTGCTGAATAATCAGAATTGGGATGTGTAAGTCGAAACCTATTTACTGCAAGTAATACTAGGGGGAGTCTTTATTTATATTATCATGAATAAAAAATCCCTTTATGCCTTTAAAACTTTAAAACAGATGCTCAAAAGTTGGAGTGGGAGGGAAATTTTACTCAGATGGGAGGCCATGTATGCGGCTGGTTGTGTCTTTCATAATTTCCCCCCTGTTAAGCATCTCTTTTGTGGATTTTCTGAGGAAATTGTTCCAACTTGAAATCAGCATGCATTCACCAAAAACTGATTCACACAACTAATTACATGTGACATGTGGTTACTTTGAAACAACCTCTCTCAGCACCCATTGTATCAAAGTGTGTTGATTACAGGGAGTGATTACATGTCTTTCCAAATCTTTACACTAGTGTTCAGTAAAACTTTACTGGTCCACATGGGTCAATAAACATGTGGGAGGATCGTAAAAAAGACAAACTGAAAAACTCAGCTGGTTAGTGTGTGTGGTGCTGCAGCATGTCTACATTTAAGGTGCTTACATGGCAGCTGTCAGTCCTGACAGACAGGAACGACAAGGCTGAGATTTGTGGTGTCCTGCTGAGGTCCAGGTTATCCATTGCATGTTGAGAGTTCTGTAAATGGATGGAGAGGTTGTTGACCCTTTGACTCTGGCACTAAATCCATGGCTGAGATTACTGGCTTCCCTTATCACGGGCTGCTGAGCCACAATAGAAGATTGCACATAAATCTCTGTGAGAAAATAATAAAGGGTTTGTTCTTCTCATCTCGAAGCTTTTCATCTGAGCCCTGAAAAACACAACCACCCGCACTACCACACAGCTGCATTAACACTCACACATACATGCACACATATTTACAGACTCACCTACAACCACACAGTCACGCAGCAATCGATTCAAGTTTTAATAAAATGAAGAATACTGAAGAAACGATTACACGTGAACAAATAAAATCCAATAGCGTATCCATAAAAAGATTAGAAATGTGTGATTTTTTTTGTTAAAATGCTGCAGAAAATTGTTACTCTTTTAATTCTAAAGGGCCCCAGAGGCACTATTTCAGTGATGCCAAGTGCACAGATGACAAGTGGCTGTGAGGATGAGGTGGTTACCAGAGCGCATCTTCACAAATGACTCTGGGATCTTCCAACTGCGGGGATGATGTATGAATAGCCTGGGCTGAACTTGATGCTGAGTATATTGCCATATCACAGCTGTGCTCAGGATCACAGCCTCACACACGCACAAAGACACACACACACACACACACACTGACGCAAAGCCGGCCAATATGTGCCACCTGCACCCACATGGATCACAGCTGCACTTTTCAGATATACACACACACACATGCATATCCACACATGTGCAAGATTCTCACATGGCTGCACTCACACAAACACACAGATAAAAGCAGCGGTTGACTATAAACGACTCTAAATGGTAAATTTGTAGTAAAGCCTGTGTATCCTCAGTGTCTACATCAAGTGAGATGAGGCTGACATATTTGATGCAGAATCAAGCTGTGAGTGCACACTGACATATTGACTGACAAAACAGTTGTTCATCTACATACACCAAATACAGAGCAGCATTACTATTCATTTGCAGCCATGTCTCTGGCCACCTGATGGATGTAAATGCAAATGCTCCACTATGTCCAACAGCCAGTGCTGTGGAGGTAGGTGTTGTTTTGGAGCTTTTTCTCTACACAGCTGCCTGCCACAGCCCAGGAAACAAAGGAAATCCAAAACAATGAGCCTAAAGATGCTACATGGAGTTGAAGGAACTGTGGTGTCTGGTAATAATTCTCAGCTTTCATCACTATGGGAGCCACCTCTCACATTAGTCTCTGGATCCTTTGTTGTTACAAAAAAAATATATTGATTTGCACAGCTTTAAATGTCAAAGTGGGGGCTGTTATAGTGCGGTCAATAAAACTGCAGGGCTGCAATTAACATTAATTCTCATAATAATTAATCAGCTGAACATGTTCTAAGTAAGTGAAGCTTGTGGGGTAGTCCTCCTCTTCTTCTGCTCTGTCTGGCAAACAGCTTAAACCCCCAAAAACCTCCAGTTTACAGTCACATAACATAAATAACAGTAGCGTGCAATGAACAGCATAAGCTCAAACATATAAAATGTTTATGAGCCTTCAAATAAATGCTGTTCTAATATATGTTGGATTCTGAGCTTTGGATTCAGCTCACACACTCTGGGTGGGAGTTTTTACTGAGCTTCATGTAGGTGGGAGTCAATCTGCTTTTCTGAATCTTCTATTCCAATCCATTTAATATCAGGGAGGGCATGGAAATGTGACACTGTGCTACTTCTAAAATTAAGGGAGCCTATTATGATGGTGGTATGAAATGCAATGTGTGTATGCACACAGACACAAATATATATAAGTACTTATTAATATTTATCTGGGAGTGCAAGCCAGTGCTGGCCTGTTATCAGCATGTATATGTTTTCTGACATCAACAGCCTCCTCGTCTCTACTCTTTGGCCCCTGTATATGTGCGCACAGAGCCCCCCTGGGATCCTACAGAGTCAACAGTGTCAGACAGACCTCCACACTGTGTGTCTGTCTGCCCGCTAATCCTAATTCTTCCCATCCCTCCTACCGAGTTAGATATCAAGCAAATGAAATGAACACACATCCCCAGTCGATAGGCTTCCATTTGAAAGCACGAGGCATTAATGTGAGGCCCTTCTGCACTCCTCCCACACTCTGAGGCTGAGGAGAAAGAGAAAAGGGGGAAAATGACAAGGCGGATCTCCCATGGGCTTCTACTCAAATGATAGATTTGTCATAAAGGAGCTTTATGCAAGGCAGAAGCATAAGGATACATTTCATCACCAAAGAAATGTGTCAAAGTGCGTTACACCAAATATGTTCCCTGCTGTTTCTTAAATAATAGAAGACCTGCGTAATGCTTGAATTCCCTGTTGATAATGAAGCATGAAGGAATACTCAAAAGCAATTATTTGGTAATGGCATTAGATTCACATTTACCAGAAACATCTTTTTTTTTTGCCAGTAGCCTACAGCGTCACTGTGTTTAACCAATGAATTCATTAACATACATTTACACTGTAAGATGTGATGCTTTTTCTTTTTTTTTTCAAACATGGCATGACTGAAAATCAACACCAACCAAACCTGTAATACAGGTAGAAATGAATTGTGGCATTTAATCTATTACCTGCCAGTTAAGCAATTCAGATAGATTAGATTAGATTCTTGAGCCCATTTAAGAATAATTTTTACTGTCAACAAATCCCATTTCAGTACTCTCCCACATTGTCATGTCTGTTTTCATGCATAATGGCTTCAGGCAGCACACAATAAGCCCAGGGTGCACTTCCTCCCCTTTTTGCAACCTTTTCTACCATCAGTTGGACTGACTCTTCCTCTAACGGGCTTCATTTGCAGAATTTCGCTCGGCACTGGAGCTGTGACGGCTTCAAGCTGACACAACGGAAACTGACACAGCTGATGTATTTCCCACTCCACATTAATGCTCCCAATGCCCTCTCATGAGCCAATGTCCTGTGAAGTGGCTCTGTTGCTCTCTGTGACCGAAGAAAAATCTATGAGAAATATTTATAATCCTTATTGGTCCAGGCAATTTTTTTGTTGTTGTTTTTAAATTTATGTGGTCCAGAGGTATACAAACAAGTCAAATCTATCCTCTTAGCCCGAGGCTATTATTGTAGCTCTGAGATGGGGCAGCTCGACATCTTTTCTCTGCAGCAACATGCTCGAGGAAAACGCATCACTTGTGACTTCTCTGTATTCTGGCATGTTATGTGGCATGCAAACAGCAGCTCACACATCAGCTATGTGAAGGCTTGTTACGTTGCCATGGGGAAGGGCTTCCTGCCAAGACGATGGCAGCCATAGGGAAACAGTGATAGTGCACATCTGCATGGTGGCAGTTTGGTCTTTATCTCGCCTTGTAATTTATCACTATCAGAATTTCATGGATTTTCAAGGGTCCATGCTCAGTAGTGGCACCTCTAATATTAAATGTGTTATATAAAGTTAAGTTTTATCCACCACAGTTCTAGCTGTATGATCACAGGCCCTCTTGCGGATGCAGAGTCAGGGGGCCATGGGGTCCTTACAAGGTCAAAACTGTAGGAAAAACAATGGTTCTGATTGGATGAGCAGCGTATGGTTCTGCACTGTGGAGCATCGGATCACAAGAGCTGAGGTCGGAGATCACCAATGAGCTGGAACTCTTATATGATCTCCAATAAGTATAAGAAAGGGTGGCTCATCTGGTGGATCAGTTTCCTTTCAGACTCATTCCTTATTGCAGAGGCCTGAATTCCAATCTGACTCTGGGCTTTCATTTCATGTCATCCCCTCTCTCATTCACCGCCCTACTGTAATAAAGCCAAACAAAAAATAACAAATCATGTCAATAGAAGGCAGTTATGGGGACTCATTGCTCCAGCAAAGGAGCCACATTGGTGTTGGTAAGTATAAGTCCTGACTGAAAAACTTAAAGTTAGCAATTGTGTTTGTCCAAACTAAAATACAGCCTCTAAGGGCTCTAGTGAAGGTGGCGCAGTGCTGGATTCATGCAGCACAACACGGTGCGTGGTCAGTTTGTTAATTTTTGTAGACAGAGGTGTTCTGAGATGGGTGTGGCGGTGCAGCAGGGGGAGGCGTGGACAGATTCAGCTTGGCGCAGTGACAGATTCGTGCCAGAGGCTGCGCCAAAAGTGTGCTGAAAGCTTGCCAGCTCCAACATGGTCTACTCAAGGCGCAGCCAGTTGTAGTTTGGCTGACCGGTGCACAGTGCTCACACATTACCAGAACCTCACAGGCAGGTTTCTGTGTAATAAATAATCACAAAAACTAATATTTAATGCAACTATCTGTATCAGAACATAAAGGAGGTTGGCACGCGTAATGGAAACTCAACCTGATTTACAGAT
>OMNW01032212.1:26096-36983 GCA_900303245.1 Selene dorsalis
GTGTATATACATTGATTTGTTTTATATATATATATATATATATATATATATATGTATATATATAGCCCCACTTGGCAAGCATCAACATTGGTGCAATGTGTTCACTAACAAAGACATCAGCATGTGACTCACTTCTTACTCGTGCCGGTAATGAGAGCTGTTACTCAGCTTCTGCAGTCGGACCCACTGCTGCATCATGTGCACCGACATTAAAACCAGTGTTGTTAAACCTGAAATACCTCAGAATCAGCTCTGGCACACTGGGATTCACCTGCGTGGAGATTTAGGTCCTTTATGGGACAATTTTATGAGGATCAATCAAGGTGTTGCACCATTATTCTCAAGGTGTAAATGGAAATGGAAAGCACTCTAACTATCCAAATGTTTGTGTCTAGAATAGAAATAAAACTGCACGAAGCAAAAGTGCCTCCCATGTAAGCCCTAACACCAGTTAATCCAAGCAGAGAGGTTGATGAGCCATCCATCTGTTTATGAATAAACAGAATGGTCAAAATGGCTGAAGTTGCTAATGAATAACCAGGTTAAATAACTAAAATCAGCCTACTCAACAACAAACTGATCTGATAAAGTTATCAAAATGATCTCAAGAACAATAGAAAGTGATGGAGCAATTGCTTTAGTTCACTAAGTCACATCAGAGCAAAAAGTGTAGGTGAACATTTGATGCATGATGCAAACAAGTATGGACCAAAAAAAGGGAGTAAATGAGTGGGTGCTTGGGGCAGCAACACTCCAAACCATTTACAAATAATCAACAATAATAGGAGTGATAGATACAGTCTATGCAATAATTATTGATTGCATACATCTTGATAGCTGTACTTTCAGATACTGCCCAACCCATCTATTAAATATGAAAGGAGGCTCCCACATGTCCAGTGATTTTCAGCCTTGTATGATTATATTTCCCTTTGCAGCAGGGATGGGGATGAGGGGCACATCCTGACAGCGGAGAATATTACTGACAGATGTTGCCCCCCCTCCATTAAATATGAAAGGAGGTCAGAGGTCCTGAAATGTGCGTTTCCTGAAATGTTTCTCTTGATACACATTCTACATCTCAGAGGCAACGTCTTTCCATATATGGGCTTCCTTCTCCTTTCAGACACAGTCCGAGGGGGAGCCAGAATCTAACACCGGCGGTGGGAGAAGCAGGTCCATGGAAAAAAAAAACAAGCATGACGCACCAAATGCAGGTTGTGAGCACGCTTGACGTGCGTCTACTTTGACAGTAATGGATTATCAGTACAAGCAGAACAAACCACCAATGAATTTGGTTCAGTGGCACAGACCACCCCAAATCACACTTCGTGAGCTGTTTTCTTACCTTGAAAATAGTTCAATGGAAAAATAAATCTTATTCTATTCTACATATGTTTCTGAACTACTTCTGAACTAATGAGAAAGATAAGAGTCCCTCGAGCTCAGGCTTTTGAGCCTATAGACTGAGTCCTATTTTGTCCATTTCTTTCAAAATTGGGACTAGTAGTGGAAGTACAATGTGGAATGTTGCTTTATTTTTACAATTAGACTATTTTCAAAGTGAAAAAACAGCTGACACATTTAGATTATTGGGTGGACTATGCCTTTAGTGTTAGTCAGGCACAGGTCTTATATGTGAACATATACAGAACATATATGCGTATGTAACACATCTGCCTTTGTCTTTGGCATGTTGACAGTGTGTTTGGTTCTGGTTCAGCATTGTGTGGATCTGCATTTGAGTAGAAATGAGGATTTGCTATGATGTGTGTGGGTCTGACTTGCTGTCAGTTTAGATCTAGAATACTTCGTTGGTGACTGCAAAAGTTGTTTGTGTGGTACATTATGTGTAAAATTTGATATATCATCCTTTCCAGACTACAGACATTGAACAAGCAAGATACTGTAAGGAAGCATGCACCTGCACTTTACTGGGTTCCCTTTACACCCTGGAGAAAATTTTGACCCCTCCCCCCAATTGTCATTGTCACTCTAAAGGTTACTAATGTGCAATGCTAAAGAGAAGCACAGAGGAAATTAACACTACAACCAGATGAACACACTGTTTGATTTCTCTGGTATGTGTCCCATATCTGGACCTGCACCACACTGCTTTCTTAGGATATTTGCATTTTGATTTGACTGGCTAGCACATAGGTTTGATTGGATGGTGCCTGGATGGTTGAATTTTTCTCAACCCCTAACATGAGTAATGCAAGCAACAGTAAACAACAGAAACCAGTGCATTCAACAATGTAACATCACCTCATCAAAGTGAATGAGGTGTGTCTTTGTTGAAACCTCAAACTCGTACTCTACTGTGCTACAGCTATGGGGGTTCATCAAACAAAATGCTTAGGGACTGCTGTAGGCTAGTTATTAAGCTTCATACCTGAAAATAACAACAGAATAAAACATAATGGCTGCTGTTAGAGTGCAAGAAGACAACTATCACTTACAGTGCAAAATGAGTTCTTCGATTGTTCAGTGTGCGAGATGTTGAGTGGAGTGGAGCTCTGCGTTTATGTTCAATAACCGTGATGGTGACACCACAAAGAAAAGTGTACTTTACCGCACACAGCTATGAGAACACTGCAACTACAAACGTCACAGCTGCTTCTCCGTCTGTCTCTGGCAAAACCACCTACACTCCATGACTCAGTCTGTGTTTGCTTTTGTTTTAAGGACAACTCGAGCATCTCAATTACTCAGCCAGTTCTCTCGGGTTGTGGAGGATTTTTCGGATATGAATCTGGCTGAAGAGCTTCATGTTATGTACACCACAGAGAAAAACCATTTTTTCTTTTAAGAAAGGCCATCCTTTCTTTCTGATTTATTAGTCATTACATTTGAACATGTTTTTATTTGCACTATGTACATGTTGCCTTCACACAAGATAGGAACAAAAAAACCCCAAAACATGAATGTAATTAAAAAATGTAATCTTCTTTAATTCGGCTTAAGAGCATGACACAAAGAAAGCACTATCATCCTGGCATTGAGGAATGCATTCAGCAAATGTCTTCGTCACATGGATGTGTACATCAGCTCATCACAATGAGAAGGAAATAACAGCTGCATTGAAACCCACATACTTTTGTAACACACTGCACAATACCAGGTTGCCAAAGAAGCCAGATAAAAACACATCATTTTATGACAGGCTACATAACACAAAGCATGTTCATCATTATCAGCGATAAAACTTTCCCCAACAGATGAAAGCAAACATTTCAGTATAGTTACAGTGATGGTCATGATGTGTGCACACACTGATGTGGAATCAGTAGCTCATGAGTTACCACTGGTTTGTGTTCAGAAGGGGTCAGAGGTCGTAAGGCAGAACATAGAGTGTAATCACCACTTCTTCAGATGACCAGAAACTCAGTGAGGTGACTCTTAGGGCCCCAAACAAACAGATAGCAATTAGTTCATCATGGAGTGATGGAGTCAGATGACTGATGACTGGAGGTTTGCTCATTCAGGCAGCCTAAAATAAAAGTCAAACAAAAGACTGAAGTCTTAGCTGCTAGTTTCACATAGCAAAGCACATTGGAAACCTCCACTCATGGAGAATATGGCCAATATTCACTCTTCATTAGCACAACACAACTGACTTACATGTTTATTTTAAAATGTTCACGGGGATGTGTAAATGGATTGTTTACATGCAGGGTTTGACAGCAACCAGTGATGCCAAAAGTGGCTTATTAGTGAAATTAATGTGGTTGTGCTATTTTAGGGCTATGCTCCAGAGAGTACGCATTCCTTCAGAAAAAGCCATTACGGGAGCGAACTGTGCACCATAAATGTCAGGTATGACTAATGTAGGACCTGTGCAGGGAAAACTAAGTATGTAATGTCACCTCTTGAGGCTTAACAGCTTGAACCCAGCATCTGCCCGGTTTAGAGAAAACACAGACTAAGATCTCAGTAATTAATAAGCCCTTCAAACGAGGAGAATCAGTGAATTTGTGTGTTGAGTGCCTTGTTTTTAAACTTCAGTAAGAATTCTTGAAGTAAACTGAAATGTCTCAACGCTTTATTACCATGAAACTCTCTCTGTATTAATAGCTGGATTGAGAGATGTGGGTTAAAGTATTGCAAAAAATATGAGACCCTTCACAGCCTGATCAATTTTAATTTAAGCTTTTTTATGATCTGACAAAAACAAGCTCTAAATCCGATCAATCATGCGTAGCAGTACACCGCTGGCATAGCTAGAGTCATGCAAAGAATAATTGATCACAGCTACATTCAAAGCCGTCAGACTGCGACACTTTGTTTGCTCGTGTATGTGCAGCTCTGGAGATGTAAGGCCCGCCTTTTAATGACATCATCTTCGTGGTTTATAACCTTGACACCCATTGCGAATGGCTGATGCTTAAGTTAACATTGTGTTACCAGATGCAGCGATTTTTTGTTGATTTTTTAAATTTATTTACTTTTTAATTTATTTTTTTTAGGGAGACGCTGAATGCCGTTTCCCCTGAATTTCTGACCATCTGGCCACCTCACATCTGTGCTTTACTTCAAAGGCGATAAATGAACATTCCTTAAAATGAGATTAATCAAGGTGCCTTAAGACAGCAGGGAACATAAAGAGACAAACATAACAACAAAGCACATTTGCATGAATGTAGGCAAACTGTATCTGACACAAACAGAATTTTGTTAGACTTCAGGGCACGTCTTTAATGGATGGACACCTTCTCCGAGGTAAAATACAAGCCTGAGGCTCCGTCCAAGATTCTTGTAATTCATGCCAGTGCATATTGTTCAGTAAGACAGAATAGCCTCTGCTCCTGACTCTATGTGATCATTTTTTTTCAACCTCTCAGAGTTTTATTCTTTATTGATGGAAACTATTATTAGTAGTTCTGTATTTTTTTCTAAAGTTTCTACAGAAATGCAAGCCCTCTTTTGTCATGATTCAAGAAACTGTGCACATAGTCATACTTTTTCTTCTTTTTTTTTATCTCCCACTGTGAGGCAGTCAGCCCAGAGACAGATGCAGCCCTGGTGTTTGGAGTTGATGGGGGCAGATCACAGTCTATTAAAGACGGTCCTGGTCGGGAGACTGAGATGACAGATGACAAGATTCCGCACAGAGGCTCCGAATTTAACAGCAGCTTGAATAACAATAACATGACGTTGGTTTAAGAACATGATTTTGTGTTGATTTCTAACCATCCTCAACCTCGGCTCTTGAATAATGCTTCAGTTCAAGGAGTTATCGCCTCAGTCAAAGTTTCTGTAGGGGTCTTAAGTTAAAAACCAGCCAAAAGAGAATGAAGCCAACGGGGGTTTATGTCAGTGGGATTCAAACTGGGCTCCAACATGGAATACTTCCATTACTCAAACACTCTCCCTGTCTGAACAGAAAAAAAACTTTGTCTATCCCCAAATCCCCCCTCTTCTCACCCTGAAGCTTGACCTCTCTCCAGTCACTGTGGCTAATCTTGGCTGACAGAGGGCCTGTAGGGAGAGAAGGCTGGAAAGGAAGGAAGGTGGAGGGAAGGAACTGTACATCCTCAAAAACTTTCCTCGAAGTGTGCAGGAGCAACTCCCTTCCCTAGAGGGGGTTGTTCTCTTCCTGGGCTCCCTGGAGGTGCGTGGAGGGAAGGTGTGGCTGCTATATGCGTCCTGGTTTAGAAAGGTAGGCAATGAGAGCTACCACCACCCCCACATACACACCAGTGCCTATAGTGATGGAGAGGGCAGCAAGGAACAAAGCCCGTCGGGATGCAATGTTGGCCAGTGAGAAGTCACCTTTGTTCACTGCCTTGGTGGTCTGGAAAAGAAAAAAAAAGTAGGAAACAGGAGTGTCAGACACAGTTTGGAGATACCTCATGAGAAAAAAGTCACCCATTTTTTCAAAAGAAGCATAATTAGAGAAGCTGTTTATCATTTCTGTGGTATTATCAACGAAAAGAAAGAAGGACACTAGAGTTGGAGGACGGGCCCATTGACCGAGTGGCACAGTGTAACCCAGGAGAGCTCATCATGCATGGCAGGACTGAGAAATGGCAATTAGTGTGAAAATGTCAAGGACTGGATGATACGGTCAGGATAAATGACACATGAGTAAAGCAGATTCATCATCATTTATCATCAAATTAAAGAAAAAAAATCCACAGTGCAGATTTTTATCATGACCAATCAAGCAAAAAAAGAAATAAAATAAGGGGCCTTTTAGTCATATTGCTTTACAAGATGCATTCAAGTAAAAATAAAGTAGAAAAAAGGGTAAATAGAGACTCTTTCATGCATCTACACTGCCTTGTTTCATGAAAGGTTATTATACTTCTTTTTTCCTAGGCAACCACTCCATCGTCATGACCCAGTTACCATCCATTTAAGGTTATAGTGCCTTTTTACAGCCCACTATAGGCACATATAGATCCTCTCTGCGGTGCTGTGTTAACCGTTCTACTTAAATAGTAGTACAAATACCACTGTAGTGAGTGGAAAAGAGAAGCCTCTTTTCTTCTTAATCATGTGAGTCAAATCCCATGTAAACAGCTGCTTAGATCCAATTATTGTCAGCAGAAAAATGACATAAACCTTGTCCATACTGTTAATGCAGCATGTGCCTCTCAATAATTGAGACAATGTAAAGAATATCAGACTAACAGATATACTTTAGGCAGGTAACAGGTAACATCATTTGTGCAAGGGATGTAAAAAAAAAAAAAAAGCTCATTGTTTCTTGCACTGGTCCATACTCCCTGCACAGCTGAAATGAAAACATGGTTTAAAATGAAGCACTAAATGGTGTTTGAAAAAGCCTCTTTATCTTGTGCATTGCCAATGAGCTTGAGGAGCTGCTGTGTTCAGCTTTCTCCAGCTATCTCACTATTTGTATGGACGAGAAAAAAATGCAGGGAAGAAAGAAGCCTATTTTTATTTGTTGTTTTCATGCACATCTCTGAATGGAGGTCACAGATTCAGTTTTTGCTGTGGCATTGTTTGGAATTTGGGCTGGATTTTCCATTTCCCGTCTCCATTGTCTTCCCCTAAACAAAATTCCGTTCTTTTTCTCATTCTGAATGTCGTCGTGTTAATCTATTGATTTATTTTTTCTGCTTGGTGAATTCAGTGGTCGATCGTTCAGCATGTTGCTAAATCATAGTCATAATTTGTTCTGCTTGTAATACAATTCATCCGTCAGAGTGTTGTGCCGATTGTGTGCCAGCACAGTTTGAAATGCAGGAGCGGACTGCGTGTGTGTGTGTGTGAAATGACCTTCCTTATTCTGTTGAATCTACTGTAATGATGGGGCCAATTGGTGATATGAGTGAATGTAATAAAGCACAGCCATTCCCTCCAACTCTGAAACCATAGTTGTCTCATAAACAACCTGTCCTATTCATTTTGGATCTGAGCCCAGCTCTGAGCATACAAAGTGATGTTTCTTATTCATAACCAAAGTTAAAGGAGAAGTTCTGTTTTTTGCAACCTGGACCTTATTTCTAACACAAAATACGTTCATTTACTCACCCGTACAACTTTGGTGTAACTTGGAGTCCTTTGAAAGATATTTAGATCCATTCGCGATCCACGTATATCCATATAATGGGAGTTGTTGGGGCAGTTGTGTTGTTATTGTCATCCAGGGTTTTTTTTACACGGCTTTTCACTGACCTAAGACTTCGGCAGTGGCACGGCAGTGACGTCATCGAAGTCGTAGGTCAGTGAAAAGCCGTGTAAAAAACTCCGGATGACAATAAGAAAACAACTCCGAGCCGCTCTGAACTCACAGGGGAATAGTGCTGGTGATTCATAACAACATATTGGTGAAATGAAGGAGTTTCGCAGCAGATAATGTCTTATTTAGACGCTGCAACAACTCCCGTTATATGGATATACGTAGATCGCGAGTGGATCTAAATATCTTCCGAAGGACTCCAAGTTACACCAAAGTTGTTCGGGTGAGTAAATGAACGTATTTTATGCTAGAAATAAGGTCCAGGTTGCAAAAAACAGAACTTCTCCTTTAAGACGGATGGTGACTGCTAGTTAGAAGCAATGTCAGCAGTGGTGAGGTTTTGTATCTGGCAGTGGCACTAAATCACAAACTAAACTCCAAAGCAAGCCTTTTTACAAATCCTTTGTTTTGAGATTGAGGATAAACAAAGCTCAAATGAGGTTTCTTTGCTGAATGATAACCTAATTCACTGCAGCATTCTGGGAGGTTTGTGGACCTGAGACACTGAGGCTACTTATTGAGAGGAGCCGACTGGTTCTGGTGCCTGGCCCTGTGGCTCCTTGCCTTTTTCAGTGCGCTCTGTGTGGCGAAGTGAAGGGAGAGCCTGAGGTAAACACACACTGAGACAAAAACACCCTGCTGAAGCACATGGACATTCCCTAGAGCTGCAGGATCTCACTGTGAACCTGCCCCAGATCTGCAGCTAAAAACAAATGAATTTATGTCAAATTATTAGGAGGTGAAAGGTAATTAAACTAATGATTTTGTGCTCCAAAAAACTGGTAATAACAAAACAGCAGTATAAGTGGATCTGGCAGTATTAGGTTCAGTTAAAGAACATATGAAGTTTTAATGTCCAGATATAGATATAGTTTGTAGTTGGTAGTTTTAAGTATGAAAAACCATCTCAACTCAATGTTTTCTCTCACACTTCTCTCAATAAACTAGGTGCTCTGTTGTTGTCCGAGCCTCTCTGCTGATTGGCTCACTGTCTGTGGGACACATGATCAGGCCAGTGACAGATTAACAGATTGAAGCATACTACTGTATGTTGGTAACACTCACAGATGGAAAAACAAATCCAAATGGTGACTCTCAGTCAGGTCTGAAATGAGCCAAGCAGACAGTTTGTAATCCTTCAGTGAAAACAAACTGTAGCCACTGGGCTCTAGTGTAGCTGTCCTCAGGCAGGCTGTGCAGTGATATTGGCTTCCTGACATACAGCGATTGTTAATTGCTTTCTTCTAAGTCATAGATAAAATGGCTTCTCTGTGTCTTTCTTGTTAGAAAGTTAAAACAAACCAACAAAAGTTTCGATGGGTTTGGGCATGGCTTTGGGCCTTAACTGTAGGGGAGAGTGGGGTAAGATGAGCCACTTTTCATATTCAGGATCACTACATAAAGGCAATTATAGTTTTGTTGCAAATGCCAACTAATATATCTTGAGATATTTCAGGATGTTGTGCATCCCTACAAACAGACAGAATGAGTACAAACATAACTGTGTTGATAATATAGCATGTCCAAAAAAGTGGTCTCATGGCACAACTTACCCTGTGCATGGAATAAATTGAGCATAGGAGTGGGGTAAACTGAGCCAACCCCCCCTCCCTTCCCTTTCATCCTTCTCCCACCTCCTGCTTTACTCTATATTCCACCTCTCCAGGTTGCAGTGAAATACAAACAGCTGGGATCTTCTCTCTGAGCCACCAACTCAGTGAGGTTTGGGAGGTTTTGTGATGACATCATATCTTGGGAAGAATCCCTCATCTTTCTCTTTGAAAGTAAAGCTTGGCTCACAATGAACAGCTTGACCTCTTCTCAGAAACTTACTTACTGTAATCATAAACATCCACAATCTTGATTTAATAAGTGTTTGAAGGGCAGGTGGCTCAACTTACCCCAGAACTACCATATGATGGACTTTTTTAGTCCCCACAGCTAAAATGGTGCACTTTCATGCCAGGTTTACTACCTCATGTTGTAGCTCATAGGTACAACAACTGATGTATAAGACAAATTTATAATTATCTCTTTTGGTGGAAACACAATTCTCAGGAAATTTATTAACAACTGAATTCACTTTCAAGAGTGAAAAATGTTTTTTTGGACAAATGTCAAACCACTTTACCCGTAAATATTTGGTCACATACTCAATTTTTCTTATGGTTTCCTAGCAACAAGGGATGGCTCAACTTGCCCCTATGCTCAACTTACCCCACTCTCCCCTATAGTTGTGACATCACAAAAGTACAGAAGTCCTGAGGTCTTGTTTTAAGGTACAATTTCTGATAAGAGTCCTGATACGTTTACACTATTTATACAGCAAGTAGACCTACTTTATAATTTAAAAGGAATTCAAATGTCATTTTTTACATGAATAATATAATATGGGACCTTTAAAAATATGATCACATAAAACTCACATAAACATTTTAAAAAATGTTAATAAATATCTAACTCACAGACTCAGTGTCAAACCTTGTCTCTTTTGAACTTTCGAATGGCTAAGACTGCACCTGCTTCACTTCATATGAACCTGTTGAGGTTATTTATACTGCTGTATTTTTCAGTTTCATGAATATTTAATATTTACTGATACTTTCATCTGTACATCTGCCCATTTGCACTGCAGTCATGCTAACAGACCACGCGCTTTAAGCTGAACTCCCACATGAAATTCACTATGTTTCAGAATTTTTTTCTGTTGCTTCTCAGCAAAGTAGTTCATTAGAACAGATGCAAATGACATGTGACACACAGTGTGAGATAGGACGCTGGGCTTTTGCCTATAACACTGAGTAATGAGACTGACAGGCTACAAAATACTGCACATGCACAAATGACAGACAGTAGCTCATTAGTATCTATCCTTCCTCTGCTTGCTGTACTTGAAGCATGGCCGTATAATGACTTACTCGTGCCAAGTGGATTGTTCTGTTTGTTGTAGGGGAATGAGAATGGGGTGCATGTTCTTGAATATGATGACTGACCTTTACCGTGTTAGGGTTGTCTTAAGACGTTTTTCAATGCAATTATTTAAACAAGACCAGGTTTGTTAACATTTATCTTGCATTTTGGACAAAAACACCTTGTGAGAGCTTACAGTGAGAAATTGGCTGACTTTTATTTGAATGATGAACTATCAGGAGGCAGCCCTGGCACATTTATTG
>OMNW01032213.1:0-17912 GCA_900303245.1 Selene dorsalis
TGACTCCCTGATCCATTTTTAGAAGGAAGCTGAGAGACAGAGAGGTGGGGGAGGGGAATGACAGAAAGACACCAAGAGAGCACAGAGATTGAGAGAGAGAGAGAGAGAGAGAGAGAGAGAGAGAGAGAGAGAGAGAGACAGAGAGAGAGAGAGAGACAGACAGAGAGAGAGACAGACAGAGAGAGAGATTATATCACTGTGGGAACGACTGAAGAATGAGAAAAACAGGAAGCTAAATGGCAAAAGAGGAGAACAAGAAACCATCAGCTCTATTTCAAATCAAATCAGAGACACATTAGAGACCATCATGATTCAGTTCATACTGGTCTGATGATGGTCTGAAGTGGTTCCACTAAAACCAGATTATCTGAATTTAAACTGGAAGCATTTTTTTCTGGTCACCTTTGAAATAAAATTTTAAATGGACAATAATGTCGAGGGTTGTGGACAAACCTTAAGACTGAGACACTGAGACAAACAAGGCATTTAAAGAGAGGACAGTTAAGTCACATGACCTCCAGCCAATCACATGTCTCTTGGAAGACTTTCCTGTCCTAACATCAGCAGTTCATCTGATTGTACACCCATTTATATACATGTACACATCTTTACATACCTGTGTACACACATGTAAATACCTGTGTGCCTCCTATTTATATAACACACAAGTACATTGATATCCAGTCTGCTGTGGTTCATATCACACACTCCATCCATCCATCCATCCATCCATCCATCCATCCATCCATCCATCCATCCATCCATCCATCCATCCATCCATCCATCCATCCATTCATCCACTATTCTATTCTATCTATTCTATTCTATTCTATTCTATTCTATTCTATTCTATTCTATTCTATTCTATTCTCCATTCCTCATTGGTTCGTTTTGATGATTGTTCTTCAGGGTCTCATTTATGTTCTGGCAGCCATCTTGTTATCTTCTTTTTTACCTAACTCTGCAATGCTTCAATTGTCTTGTTGAATGAAACCACAACAGAAACAGTTTTAGTTTAAATTTTCAAGTCCGTTACATTGAGGTTGTCATTAAGAGGCTCTTATAGATAAGACAAAACAGCTCTGACAATTGGTCAGAGACATAGATTGGTCGTCAGTATCAAAATTCAGCAGTTTATAACTTCAGCCACTGCACTGCAGAGTCCTGTCCGACTGCAGGTTTATGGTCTGTTTGGACACACAGAGACAATGTCTCACCCGGTCCTGTATGATTTTTCTCTCAGGTCACTGGGGAGTCATGACGTCTCAGGAGGAGGCATCATCCTTCAAGAGGTTTTTTCAGTATGTGGAGGACTGTGGACTTAGAACATACGATGGTCTAGTTATCCAAAACGCCTCAGACATTGCCAGAGAGAGCGACCGCATTCGGAACCAAACCAACTGGGCCTACCTGCAGGAAAAACACCAGAAAAAGAGACGGCAGGAGGAAACCATCAAGAGGTAGAAAGGACAGCCAAACCTTACAAATGAGATTATTCTGTGTTTTTTTTCTTAACTCCTAGGGATTCATTGAAAATGTGTCAAAGTTCAAAAGCGCTTTCATCCATCCATCCAATCACTGTCAATATCACTTATCTGTGCAGGGTTGCTGGGGGCCTGGAGCCAATCCCAGCTGACATAGGGAAATGGCAGGGTACATCCTGGAAAGATCACGAGTCTATCACTGGGCCACATATAGAGACAAACAACCTCACACACTCACATTCACACCAACAGGCAATTTAGACTCCCCCAGTCAACCGAGTGTACATGTGTTTGGACCAACATACGCTTCTGCTGTAAAATCTGAATCAAATAAATTTAGGCTTTTGATGTCACATTTTATGTGTAAAAAGTTGTGTGATTGGTTGAGGATTGTAAGTTTGAAGTGACATTTCTTTCCATTGTCCATCCAGGATTGGTGAAGATGTTGCCATGGCATCAGATGGGGCGTACTCTGGGAAACATTTCAGGATGGGTTTTATGACAATGCCAGCACCGCAGGACCGGCTGCCCCCCCCAAGCCAGGGCTTCACCGTACGATCCCAGTCCCTCCACTCAGTGGGCGGAGGAGATGACGACTCCAACCACAAACGAAAACAACCCCCACCCAAACCCAAGAGAGACCCCACCACCAAACTTAGCAGCAGCTCTGAGATGGTAAATGGAGGTTCTGGAGTCACCAGGAGAGACCACCATGAGATGAAAGAGGGTGGGGATCAGGGGGACGAGGCAGAGCATGCAGAGCTCATGGAGGGTGAGAACATATCCACATTTCATTTATTTAAATGTTTAAAAGAGGGTTAAGAGGCCAAATGATGAAAGTCTGTCCGTCTGTTTGTCTGTTAGCAGCTCGATGTCCTCTCTACACTGAGGACTATAAGAAGATGCCTCCACCTAAACCGAAGAGGAACCCAAACACTCAGCTCAGCACCTCCTTTGATGAGTCTTACATCCATAACCATGGAAATAAGAAGTCTTCCTTGAGGTGGGAAAAATCTTCATCCCAGAGTCAGAGTCCAGCCTCCAGAGACACAGACGACGAGGAGCCAGTGTATATCGAGATGGTGGGAAACATCCTGCAAGAGCTAAAAGGTCAGGAGGCGGTGGAGGATGAGCAGAGTGAGTCAGTGTACGAGGAGATGAAGTACCCGATGTTGGAGGACTTTCTGCAGGACACTCACTCCACCATGATGGACCCTGAGCCCTGGTCCCGTGGCTCTGTCTTTGATATCCCTCCACCCTTCCCCAACCTCCTGACCCACCGCCCGCCCTTGCTCGTCTTCCCCCCTGCCCCTGCTCAATGCTCCCCCAACTCTGACGAGTCCCCTCTCACACCCTTAGATGTCACCCGGTTGCCAATGTTAGAAAATGTCTCCTACAGCAAGTCAGGTGGTGCTGAACAACCGCAGAGCTCCACCCACCACCGCAAAGAGCGAGACCGAGACCGTGAACGAGACCGAGACCGAGACCGAGATCGAGACCGAGATCGAGATCGAGACCGAGACCGAGATCGAGATCGAGATCGAGATCGAGACCGTGACCGTGACCGTGACCGAGACCTGCCACCCACTCACACCATCACGTCATCAGGCCGATCGTCAGCCCCTCCCCTCCCCTCAAACCTCTACAAATCATCTGGCTCCGCCCACAGTGGATATGGTTATCCCCGTAGCCAATCAGCTTGTCCATCTCCTGTCAGCATAGGTCGCTCTCTGACCCCTCTGAGTTTGAAGAGGCCACCACCATACGACGCTCTGATGGCTGGAGGCAGTATGCCTCGCTCCTCCTCCTCATCTTCATCCTCCTCACACAGGGCAGGGGAAGGTGGTGCCAAACTCAGTAACTCTTCCTCCACCCACGGCTCCATGCAGAATGTGTCAATGAGGTCGCAGACTCCAACAAGTCCATTGGATGAACTCAACAACCTGTTCACCTCAGGTAGACAGGTGGTGAAAAGAGGCTCAGGGGGCAGGAAGAGCAGGGAGGGTGAAGGTATGTACTCAGTGCCAAACTCTCCATTCAAACCCAATGATACCTTGTCCAGAACAACCATATGTTTCTCACATATGCATTGTAGTCCAGTGACCTTGAAATTGTCTTCTCCAAGGTTATCACTCAGGTTCAGTGTGACCCTATAACCTATAACACATCAGCAGAGTTAAACAGCTGCTAAAATAATCTAATCTAAAGGTCCTGAGACTTTTATATCTAACTCTAATTCAACTGTCAAAGTTGTTGTCAGTCTAGGCAGAAATTTTCATGATTAGGCAGAGACAAAAAATAATTTGTTATGATAAGCCACAGTGTCTCTAAACATCTCATCAACACATCTGGACTGTGGTCACAATCACTCCAGCTCAAGGCTTTAAATCTCATACTTCATCTTGTGTGTTCTCCAAGGTTCCTGTCTTTTTGGTCTCCGGGTTCTGCTCGTTCTTTTCTCTTTCTTTGAGTTTATGTGTCCTATATATCAACAATTCTCTGTTGTCTTGTACATGAATGATCCAGAAGGGTTCATTGTCTTACTGTGTCACTGCTTCTCTGTTGTGTCACTGTAGGAGACTGTAGGTCTCTGCCCAGACATGACAGTAAAGAAAGAGAGGGACAATCCAGTCCAGTTTCCAGCAGGATGGGGAGGTCATCTGTCAGTCCCACCATGATGCTGTCTGGAGGAGGAGGAGGAGGAGGAGGTGAGTGTGGCAACAACAACACTATAGGGAAGCAGGGAGGAGGTCAGGTTTACATTATGTCAGTGAGACAAATGTGCTCATTTTACACAAGATGATGACTCCAGTCCTCAGACATGTTGAGTGTTTGTCTCGTTAGGCCATATCTCTATACTTTAACACAACAGCAGTTGAACAACAGGCAAACAACAGGTGAACAGCAGGTGAACATCTGGTGAACAACAAGGAACAGGAAAAGGTGAACGTCACATGAAAAGTGATTACCATGTGAACACCGGGTGAAAAACCAGGTGAGCTGTTGTTCACTGTGAATAACAGGTCTGCTGCAGGTGAAGATCAGGTGAAGATCACAGGTTAACAGCGAGCGAACAGTAGTTTAACATCAGATGAACAACAGTTGAACAGTAGCTGACTATGAGGTGTCTCAATTCTGTCTTGGTTGTTGATTTAAAATGATTTCATGTGCAGAATCAAAGTCTGCTTGTAAACTCGGCCGTTCAGCCTCGACGTCAGGAGTTCCTTCACCTGGCGGGACGCCACAACGGCACCTGCAAGAAACACACCACCCCGCCCTCAGCCAGGTACACCTGTAAAACACCTGTCCATTTCACCAGTCAGCCTGTCTGTCTATCCACTATCTTTGTGTTCATTTCAATCAGTTTTCTTAAGAAGATGAAAGGAAGCAGCCTTTTTATAAATAGAAACTTGTATATTGTGTATTTCACACAGGATTCAACCTCCCTCAACAACAGAACGTAAAACATTTTACAGACGGACAGACCCTTCATCCATCAGCTGACTGAGATCTGAACTGTACACATGTAAACACATTTAATAAGAGGATGGCGTATTTTGTCATTTTAGCTTTGCATAAAATGTTTGATGTTTAAAATCAATGTTTTTGTCTCAACATGAACACTTTAACACTAACATGGTCCTTAACAATACTAATATAAAACTAACATTAAACTAACACGAAACACTAACACTAACTGGACTCATGCTGAAGAGCTTGAAGGGATGAAGTCTCATTAAAACACTAACATAACCCAGTTAACCCCAATACACCCATATATGCAATTTGAAACAATAGCCCCACTCAATTAACAATAATCACACACCATTGTATTATTGACTATGCATGGCCCATTTTAAAGGAGAAGTTTTGTTTTTTGCAACCTGGACCTTATTTCTAGCATAAAATACGTTCATTTACTCACCCATACAATTTTGGTGTAACTTGGAGTCCTTCAGACGATATTTAGATCCATTCGTGATCCACGTATATCCATATAATGGGAGTGATGGGGCATCAACAGTGCAGCCTCTAAAAAGGACATTATCTGCCACGAAACTCGTTCATTTCACCAATATTTTGTTATGAATCACCAGTACTATTCCCCTGTGAGTTCAGAGTTGCCTTGGTATTGTCATCAGGGTTTTTTACATGGGTTTTTACTAACCTAACTACTTCGATGACGTCACTGCCGTATGCCACCGCAGCACGGCTCATTCACTCCATGTTCTGCCTGTGGAAGCTGAACTTCGGCCAACTAGTCATTTTGTTTGGACATTTGGAAATATGCAAAAACAAACCATGTTGTTAGAAATAGCAAATTCCGTGTAGCCGACATGGATGTATTATATGTATTCTTATAATAGATGTGAACGAGAAATGAAAGAGTTTTGTGGCAGATAATGCCTTGTTTAGAGGCTGCATCGTTGATGCCCCATCACTCCCATTATATGGATCTAAACATTGTCAGAAGGACTCCAAGTTACATCAAAATTGTACGGGTGAGTAAATGAACGTATTTTATGCTAGAAATAAGGTTCCATCCAGGTTGCAAAAAAAAGAGCTTCTCCTGTAACTATAGAGCTGAAATCCATTCAACTGCTTTCAGTCACTCAATACAATTTAACATTTAGCATCAGTCTATATGAAATATCAAAGCATGTTCCCATGTCAGACAAATCTCAATACTCTTAGAAACTGAGACCTTTGTGAATTCAACTCATTTAACTTTTGACCAAGGTGCCTCAAAGTAAGAGCGTGCACTTTTCAAAGGCCCCATTCACTCTCACATAAACAGAAGAAGAAAACCAGAGGAGGCCGTTTTTTGAAATAACTGCAAACGCCACATTTCAATGAGAGACATTACAAGGACAGAAATGTTCACACCCAGTGTCATTTGGCCTCCTCCCACACATTCTTACTAAAACGTTCCACTCAGACTTTAAACAGATCGTAAATATTTTTCACTCCTTAATTCAGCTTCTTAACCACCTTCATATATTTTCCTAAATCTTCAGGCCAGCAGTGCAGCTCACATATGGATGGAAGTGCTCTTTCAGCAGTCCCACTGAATTAGTGAAATTATTTTATGAGCTCACATGATGAAATATAAGTGTCAATCACCATGTACCATGTCAGCCGCCATAACTTCGTTTCATCCATTTCATTCTACCTCTCACACTCAAAGAGCTTTTCTAATATCGATCCTCTCCGTCCTGCTAACACATGAATGAGAACTAACCACAGACGCTTGGCTCCCTTGTGGCCATTTAACACACTAATCTAAAACCATAATATATTTAAAAATGAATAAAAACAACATGAAATTACATGTTTTTTTCCCTTTTTTCCACCCTCTTTAGTTAAGCATGAAAAAAAAAGACGATTCATTGACACTCTACCTAAAGTCAGAAACAGAGCCTGGAAGTTCTGTGATTCTCTAACCAACTTCACGAACCATTAATTTTTTGAAAACCTTTTCAAATGAAAAATATACTTTTGTCTTCAGTCCTGTGAATTGTTGGTTTGTTCCCTCTCAGGTGATAATAATGTAATAAAATGTGTAACATTGTGTATAAATGATTACTGATGAAGCTCTGACTATAAAATATTTTACTTCACCAAATTATAAAGCTAAAATATAGGGCTTCAGGTAAGTTTCACCTTCTGTAATCTACAGTGGCTCACAAGAGCAAACATGCTGTAATGGACCAAAACACCTCCATTAGGAGCGTTTGATGTTCAATGTTTTTGAATCTGCATCGTTTTTGAATTTGTAGCTACTATCTCTTATTGTAAGTGTTTGGGGCCATTGCAGTGTATTTGTCTTTCTCAGTCACCGTAGCAATCTAATCAAAACCTTTTTTCTAATCTGTCAAATTAAATCTGAATTTACCTGAAGTGTACCTCATACACACCTGTATTCATATGTCAATTAAATCAGTGTGACGCAGGCATCACACTGACAATCTGAGTGAAAATAAACTTAAGTCTGATGTTCCACTCGTCTGTCTGTCTGACTGTCTGACTCTGTCTGTCTGTCTGTCTGACTGACCATCTGTCTGTCTGTCTGACTGTCTGTCTGTCTGTCCTTTTGTTTGTCTGTCTGACTCTGTCTGTCTGTCTGTTTGACTGTGGGTCTGTCTGTCTGTCTGTCTGTCTTTCATTTCTGTGATGAAAACCTTATTCTTTAACCTTATCCGTATGATTAACATCCATATAACTAGACATATGACTGTAGTGCACCAGAAAACTCATGAACTAATTAGCATAAGCACAACCACCTTCTCTGTATCTAAAATTGTCATTGCCAGTTACAAGTTATCAAACAATACAAACAGATGACAGATGTTACCTGTGCTAACCGTTCTAAAAGATGCTAACTCCGCTAGCCGCTCTGAAGCACCCGTTAGTCTCTCTGATGTTCCTCCTCTGACCATCGTGATGCTCTCTGCTCTTTTACCTATAGAGCACCTGGAGCAAGCAGGTGGTGGGCGGGGCATGAAGTTAATTTTCACAAACAATATGATCACAACAAGGTTCAAAGTAGCTACAAATGGAGGTTCAAAGAGTGTCAAACAGAGTAAGCAGTTGATGGACGTGTTCATGCTGAGCTTTTCTTCGTCTCCAGATGCCTTGGCTGTGCGGAGATGCCACCATGATGGAAATGATTGAGAGGAAAAGAGTATTGTGTCGAGAGATCAAATCTCGTCAGCGGCTAGAGAAGAATCTGTGTAAACAGGACAGTATGCCAATTCTGCCCAGCTGGAAGAGGAAACAGCCACCTCCATATTCAGGCCCTCTAACCACTGCAGCCACTGGACAGACCACCACCGTCTTCTGGGATACTGCCATCTGAAGCACCATTACTACACAGAAACGTGAATCACAGGCCATCAGAGTTTGGGTTTTTTTTGGGGGGGGGGCGCACAAACAGCGTTGATGGTAATGATGAAGCAGCCATCAGGCCAAACCCAACCTGATTGACAGCTACCATGATTTAAAGAAACACATGTGGCTGGTTTTCTCTCATCGTTTGACTGATCTGGATCATTCCTTTACATAGATGAAAACAAATATTTGAGAGGGAATTTTAGTTTGTGCTGTTATTCGCTTTCCTACCGGTTTTAAATCCTCATTCAAGTGAATCTGACTAATAATCAAAGAGGTGCAACGATTTGACATATACCAAATAACCAAAGATTCAGTCAAAATGTCTTCATTAAATCATTTACAGTTCAGATAAATCAACGGTAATATGTAACTGTCAACTAATCAATGATTGCACTAATTATGGAGTGTGAACATGTGACAGTTTTTTTTTTTCAGAGGGTTGACACATGTGGGTCTCAATCCAGCGGTTGACACGCGGTCTTGTAAATGATGCGAGAAAATCAGCTGTTTTATGCTTTTTATTCCAACACTTTAAAACGTCTTCATTCAACCTTTAACTAAACATGACAATCACCAAACTCTCAGCTAACGGTAACACACACACCCACACACACACACGACACACACATAGTATGAGAGGTGCAGGGGTTGTCCTGCTGTCCAGTCAGATTGTCGGGAGGCGTGGCTGAACAGGTGTAGCAGGTGTTGTCTTTCTACTCGTTATTTTTCTATCTCACCACTGTAAAAGATTCAGATGTTTTTATAAAGTCTGACAGTCGTGTAGCAGAATGCTGTAAGAGAAAAAAATATTTATTAACTTTTCGGTGTGAAAAGTCTGTCATCAAACATGTTTTTATATTTAAATTTACTGTAATCTGTGACTCTGTGTGAAAGAAAAAGATGTGACAATGTTTTTATATTTAAAAAAACAAACTTTTATTATGATGAAAAAGGCACTATTTTAAAATGAGTATATTTTGATGAGTTGTTTGTTTGTTTGGTCTTATCCACTGTCCCTGAACCACAGACTCAACTCAAATTTAACTCCAGTTTAACTGCAGATTAAATCCAGTTAAACTCTAAATGAACTGCATTTTAACGTCTGATTGCCTCTGGCTTAACTCCATGTTAACTCCACACTGAAAACCCCAGTTTAGTTTCCAATCAACTCCAGATTTACTTCAATTAATATCTAGATTAATTAAATCTAACCACCATTTTATCATCCCAACTCCAGATTAATTCCAGTCTGATCCCACATCAAGTCACTGGTAAATAATTAGTAAAAAAATTTGTAAATGTAACTGCAGATTAACTCCAGTTTTACCTGTTCACAAAGTGCAGGTGTTTTACAGTTTGTTGGTCAGCTGTCAGCTGTTTATTCATCCTGTCGAGACCGCTGGTGATAATGGAAGAGGTCATCTAAGGTCTTGGAAGAACATTAATTTTATTGGCTCCAAAAAACAAACCAGATAAAGGAAGTTAAATGTCTGTGATATACAGTATATCAATTGGTTGGTTGTTTTACAAACTCTTTCCAATATGTAAGAATTTTGTGTCATATCTTTAAACTGCATAACTTTAAAATATTGACTCAACTTAGTGTCCTGCGTTTGCTTTGAGATTTTTATCCAGTTGAGGTATTTAGGAAATTGAAGTCAGCCGGTTTTACATTTTCAGAAATCAGAGACTTTAAACTAATTATTCTATGTAAGTTCAGCATAGTACAAGAACGCCTGTTTTTCAGTTAAACGTTTTATAGAAAGGATCAGACAGAGGAAGGTGCTGCGTTTACTGACAGATGTAAATAAAACCACCTGAAGGTGACACAAGGGTCTGTGTTTTTGGGACAGTAGATCACTGATAGACATGGGAAGAAGGAAAAACACTGATGAATGTAGTGTTTTGATTCATTGATAAATGTGTAAGAACTGACTGATTACCATGATGTCAAATCAAAGGTAACGTGAGATTTAAGCAAAGCATCCTGGGATTTTATGATGAAACCTTTGTTATTAGTGTAAATCAGCCTGGAGCCAAACATGTACACAGCAGACACACTGTGATAAATATACAGTGTGGTTGTGTGATCATTGCAAGGGTTGATCATGTGATCAATAAGGAGCGAAAACAACAGATGATTTCAGTTCATTGTCTCGTTAAATGTGAGATCAGCTGATCAGTCAATACTTCTTTCAGGTGATTCTTTGAAGTCTTTGTGATGAACCTTCTTTAAAAGGTGGTAGATGGTGATGATAGATTATTGATTAACTCCAACCACAGACATCTAGTTTTATTTGATCACTTTCCATACTTCATCACCAATCCTCATGTTAAGTGACAGAAAAGTAAACCAACGCCAGTGTATTTATTTATTTTAAATTTGACCACTTTGTGTCGTCATCATCCTCATCTCATTTTCATCACCTTTGACTGACAGTATTTTCAGGTTCATGATAGTGTGCACACCATGACGTTTACAGAGAGTGGGTCTCACCTGTACTTTCACCTGTCCAAGGGGGTCAATATGTTTGCATGTTTGCACTGTGAGAAACAGACGAGAGTCTTGATTTTTATTGAATCTGTCCAGAGAGAGAATCGAGCATAAGTTTGGTTGTTGTGACTCTGTTTTCATCTTTATGGGACTTGATGACAGAAATAAATACATTTTTAATTAAGCCGTGCTTGGACTGCTCTTGTACAGCAGGTAACCCTGCAGATGTGTTTAGACTGAGATCATCTCTGTGACCAAACTGTGTAAACTGTGGATTACTGCTCATCACATTCACACACCACATTGTTCGGGATTCAACCACCAACACGGATATCTAGATACAAGTATCAAAACAAACGGCTGTGGGGAGAGGGAATAAGGGGTATCATTACTTTACAGAGTAATGTAAAGAAATGACATTGTTGGGGAGAAGACACGTTGTGGAAAGTGCAACAAACTGTGACGTATTCATTCACAAGGGAGCACCAGGCTACATTCATCACTATATGACAACCCTGCAGACAGTCGCTCCAAACTGAAGTCAGATCACGGCCTGTGAGGGGCAGCAAAGTGCCGTGAGGAACCGTCCCCCCGTAAACTCACGAAGAAGAAGGGCCGGCGGAGAACCGGATGTAAACCGAGTTAGCGGACTAACATCTGACCGTTTGTTTGTCAGACTTTCTCCTACATCCCCTACAGTCTCCGACACGCCCCTAAACCCCGGACTAAAACCGGATCGGTCGCTCTGAGTCCCGTTAAACCCTGCAGTCTGTTGCCCGGGGTGTTGTACGAGGCGTGCCAACATGGCGGCGGTGAGAACTTTCTCCAGCCAGACGGAGGTAATCATGGAGGCGGCAGTGGAGGCGGTTGTCTCTGAATGTTTGCAGAGGCTCGGACAACAGGGGACCGACGGCAAAGACACGCGGGTGAGGACGTATAATAAAACCAGACAAAAGTGAGTTTACAGGAGACGGAGGAAGTTCACCTGACAGAGCTCGAGCGTTGGAGAAATATCCGCCGTCACTTCCTACTTCGGTTGCAACAACAACAACACTATGCTGCTCACACTTTGGCACCCACAGTGTCGGTGTCCATCTTGTGTTCAAACCACAGTGAACAAGTTTCTTTTTTTTCTTCAACAAAATTAGAAAAAGTGAAGGAAGAAGATGTAATGTGGAGATTTACTGAAGAGAAACTCAACGAAGTGCAGATAGTTGTACATTATCATTTTTGCTATAACATAATCATATCTAGAAGTGAAGTGTCGATGCGACTTCTGGTTTCTACCTTTCAGAATAAAAGCAGCGAGACAGTGCTGTGATTTAATAGTAATGATAGTCTGTCAGGCTTAAACACTGAAATGCGAAGCTGGTGAATAGCAGGTGTCGGGAGAAGTGAGTCCTGGTTGGTAAAGCCGAACTCACCATGGTACATCCACATTTAGGAAATATACAAGATTCAGATGAACTAGCTGTACAATTATGAATAAGACTGTTACATTGTTATTATTGCCATATGATGATTATTTACATCCACTATTGAGCTGCAGATTGGTTTCACGTTTCACTGATTGGCTGCTTTAAAAAAAAGTATGAAATGAATGAAATTTCAAAATAGTTATTTTCCTGTCACTCAGAGCAGGTGCCTGTTACCTTCTATATTAGACAGATCTTAAGATTCCTCTCACTGTGGGGGTGATGAAATATCAAATCTCAGTGGATGTACTGATCATGGCTCCATAGCTTTACGTAGCTGTAAAATACTTTATCCCACCACTGCAAACTGATCACCCGGTTCTCTTTATTATTTCTTTCATCTTGATGGTTATTAGACATGACATTTACTGTGATATTGGTAATCTTCTAGTTAATTCTTCACTTGCACTTGATTCCTGTTGTGCCCATTTGAGTTAGAGAATGGAAATCCATTGAATCGAGAAGTCACAGCTTCCGACAATAATCATATTGTCTCTGCTACTTCAGCATTGATTCAGCAGTGTTTTTCAGCAATCAGTTTCTAATGTATTTATGAGTTTTTCCTCTGCAGACCTGCTGTCTGTTCAGCCCTTTACCACATTACCTTAGCTGTGTCATCCAGTTAAAACATTTCACTTAGTTAAGATCATGAAGTTAAGATTTTAGGACTTTCAGTTTTTTCATGTATTGACTTCGCCTCCTCCACTTGTCAACCCATGTGCAGTATTCTCAACAATTCTGAGGCTTTTTAAACCATGTGACAAAATTCAGCTCCTACAGCATTGCTTCATGGATGCTGGGAAATTGCAATTTCTACATCACCTGTAAACCTCATGTCCCGTCTCCCGCAGATTCAGCTGACTGCCGTACTTCATGTCATGTCCAGAGAGGCTATTCGTAAGATCTGCAGAGTTTTCAGAGAGCTGTACTTGAGTTTAGAGAAGGAAACTGAAGCTCTGAAGGAGGAAGTGAAACACCTGGAGTCTCAGATGAAGAACCAAAACAACTCAGCAGCCAAGAAGAACCAAACTCAGACGCTTTATAAGATCAAACCAGCAGGTCAGTGATCTCAACATCACAGAGAACCTGGATACATTGCAGTATAACAAGGGAGAATATTTCTGAAGCATCACAGTCAGAAATGTAAAAGAAAATAATGGCTGACTGTGTTTAACATTGTAAACACTGAGTTAAATATTAGTAAATATCCCTGAATACAGATGTGGTGAAAACAGGTCTCATTAATCTTTAACAACTTAAAGTGTTACAAAAGAATTTTCCTGTGCATCAACCTGAACATTTATTATCTGACCTTTATTCTGCAATTGAATTTGACATAGTTATCATCTGACTGTATTTTGTGGTCATCTGAATCTCACAGGTGGCCCCTCTACGTCACTGGATGTCAACCAACCAGCTGCCAATCCTGCAGCTCTGGCCATGGCCATCCTCAGCTCCGCAAAACCCACACACAAATCCAGCAGCAGCCCTCAGGTCCCTCTGGTCATCATCAGCCAGCCACTCCCCGGACCAGCTGCAGAGCAGAGCAGCACCTGCCCCCAGATGTTGCAGGAGAAACCAGTTCATCCCCCTGATCTAGGTCTGGATGACATTGAGGTTTTAGAATCGATCCAGATGTCCACAGACGCTGACGGATCTCCAGACTCCATCCAGTCGCTCCCTGTGGTTAATGATCAGCCAACCAGTGAGCTCACAGGTGTGTCAATGACAGTCATTGAGGACCCGCCCACACATGAAGAAGAACCACCTGTGAATGTAAGTCAGATTATTGATACTGGTCAATACTAAATACAAATAAAATGTAAATATTAGGGCTTTCAAATGATTAAAAATTTTTTGTATGTCATATAATTTTGTACGCATGTCTCTCGTCTATGGGCACTTTTGGATGTGCATATACCTTTCAGTTAGATTAAATATTCATATCAGCCACAGTGATCTGAAGTAAAAGAATTTTTCACATTGTTGCCAAAGTAGGACGTCAGTTGTCTGGGTTCTGACTGTGCTGCTGGGGAAAAATAAAATCCTGATGAGTGTGAGATAAATAATGATTCAGTAATCGCTGACTCATGCTCTGTTAATCACATCTGTTATAGCTTTTCTGACAAGGTGGCTCAGGTTGATAAAACTGATGGTGGCAGATCACAACAATAGAGTCCCTGCTGTTTCTGTTTTCAGGAGTCGGGGATGAAGATGGAAACTGTTAAAGAGAAAGGAAGAGAGAGTCAACCAGGTGAGACAGGTAAGAGTCTGATAGGACATTCAGATAAGACTCTAAACTTTAAATGATGTGAATAACCTAAAGTGGTCCATGGCCAGTTTTTGTTTATGATGATCTTTTTATTATTCTTTCTTTATTCTATGTAAATCCTGTTTTTTCTGCAGGTCTGAGTGAGGAGGAGCAAAAGGAGGCAGAGAGGAAGAGGAGGAGGCGGGAGCTGTACAAAGAGAAGAGGTTTTTCTGCGAGCTCTGTAACAAAGGTTTCCATCAGAAACACCAGCTGAGCAAACACCTGTCCTGTCACCTTAAACCGTTCCCCTGCAGCTCCTGTGATAAAGGTTTCTACAAGGCCAAGACTCTGCAGAAGCACCAGCTGAGCCACCAGCTGAGGGAGGCTCAGGAGAACGACCCCGACAAGCTGCTGAGCTGCAACCAGTGCGACAGGAAGTTCAGACTGCTACGGCAGCTCCGCGTCCACCAGGCGTCTCATCGGCTGGAGAAGATGCCGCTGAAGTGCCACACCTGCGACCGCACCTTCACCTCCACCAGCGCACTCCGCTACCACGAGGTGTCGCACGCAAAAGTCAAGCCCTTCATGTGCGACGTGTGTGGAAAGAGCTTCACCAGGAAGAAGAGCCTCAGAGAGCACCAGACGGTCCACACCGGTGCCCGACCGTACTCCTGCCTGACCTGCGGGAAGAGCTTCTCCACCACCAGCAACTTGCGTGTCCACAAGAGGTCACACTCAGAGGAGCGGCCCTTCAAATGCAGCGAGTGCGACAAGGCCTTCAAGTGCAGGATGGGTCTGCTGCAGCACCGAGTGGTTCACTCTGGAGAGAAGCCCTTCATGTGTCAGACCTGTGGGCTTAGCTTCGGACTCAAGTACAACTTCCAGAGACACCTGCGGCGCCACAACGGAGAGAAACCCTTTAGGTGATTACATTAACACAACAACTTAACTCTACTTTGCAGGTGGACGTATACAGCACAGACTGATACTGAGTGATGATGTGATTCTGTTGTAAGAGGTCATTCAGATGTAGCGTCTATAGCGCACACAAATCCATTACTGTCACTGTAGATGCACGCAAAGCGACACCGTAAGTGCGATAGCATGCCGCAAGCACGTCAGGTGATGAGAATTAATAATTACAAATAATCAGCTCTGTCAACCTGCTTCTCCAGTGGCCACATACTACCTGGTGCCCAGAGCTTGCAGGTGTCTTGACATGCAGCAGCCCACATGTATCAAATTGAAATGATTCATGAATCATCATGGTATTATTGCTATAAAAAGAACTCATGGGTGGTTAAAGTTCCAGCTCAGATTTCACAGCCTTTTGTTTACTGAGGAAACGAATGATGCCAAAACGAATTCCTGTGTTAGAGACTTTTAAAATTCTACACTTCAGGTCTGATGTATTGGTTTTAGTTTAAGACTTCCTCCTGTAGGTGTATTTGTAGGTGTATTTCTCTCATGGATTGGTGTGATTGCTAGAATACAGTTTCACATTCTGTGAAATGAAATCTTTGTTTTATTCCTCCTTTTAACCTCCTGTGTTTCTGTCTGTGTGTTTCAGGTGTGATAAGTGTGGGGAGGGCTTCACTGGGACCTGGGCTCTGAAGACCCACATGCTGGTTCACGGTGTGGAAAAGCCATTCATGTGTGATCTGTGTGGAAAGACATTTTTCTACAACTGTCAGCTGCAGAAACACCAGCAGCTGGTTCATGACGATAAAGAGAAAGGGAAGGACGTAGGACAGGGGAGACGCAGACCGGCTGGGGTCAAACCCTTCAGCTGCAAAGTCTGTCTCAAGAACTTCAGCAGCAGCACCACCCTGAGAACACACGAGAAGAGCCATGCAGAGAACAAAGAGTTCACCTGCGACACCTGTGGAAAGTCCTTCCACTTGCGACACCTGTACCTGTACCACATGCGGCAGCACAGCGGGGACCGACCGTATGTCTGTGGCGTTTGTCAGAAAGGTTTCCTGCTCTCGTCTCAACTGAAGCAGCACCAGCTGCTGCACACTGGAGTCAAACCATACAGGTGTGAGCAGTGTGGGAAGGAGTTCAGGACACCACAGAACTACCACCGCCACCTGCTGGTTCACACCGGAGAGAAACCCTACCAGTGCGTGGTGTGCAATAAGAAGTTCAGGCAGTCCAACCAGCTCAAGTCTCACATGCAGATCCACACCGGCGTGAAGCTGTACTCCTGCAGCCGCTGCAGACAGGGCTTCTCTGACTCCAGGCAGCTCAAGAAACACTGCTGTGGAGAGGACTCTCTCAACACAGTCGACTCCTGCAGCAAGAGCAGAAAACCCCAGGAAGAGTTTCCCTGGACACAGGAATTCACAAACCAGTGACACCTGACATCTTTATAAGAAATCAAATGAGGATCAAAGCAGGTCATAAAAGATCAGCTGAGATCAATGAGGTTAGGCCCCTCTTCTCTTTTTAGAGGAGAAATGTTCAGGTCAACATCGGTCTCAGTGTGGTAGTTAGTGTATCTTGGCTTCAAGACTGGAAACATCTTAACCACAGTTTGTCGTTTGAAGAGGACTTATTGCTGGAACTTTGTCTTGATTAACAACAGTATATCCATCCCCTCGGTACTTAATGCACATGTGTCAGTCCTGGCTGAAAAATAATGGTTATATTTTGAGCATGTTTTTATAAATAAATCTGTGGTTTCACTGAGAGCCTGAAGTGTTTCCTGTAAACAGGGCTGAGCGCTCACTACAGCTGACATCATACACTAAAGCAGAACTGTTTCTCTGTTTTGCTGAAATTCTTTAAGAAACGGAAATGATAAACGCTTAGGACCTCATTTCATTCATGCAGTACTGAACAAATATTTTTTGTACTGAGTCTTAGAGACATTCTGCGAGAGTATAAGTGAAGTGTGTGTGCATGTGTGTGTGTTTTTGGAGGGTGTAGCTGATGATGGAGATTATTTGAAAACACTTAAGATCAGAGTGAAGCAGCTGTTCATACATTCAGTTACTGTAGAAATATTTGTTTGTGTCATGTTTCCCTGTGTTTTTTTCTGGTATTTTCTAAATTATATTAGATGTTGAACGGCAGGTTCTGCTCTACAATGACTGAAAAATAAAGCATAGTTGTGTTGCATTGATAATCACTTTCTCCAATATTTTTCACATTAGTCACTGTTGCTCTTTCTCATGTGACCGGCCTGGTCCGTCACATTAATGGCTGCATTCCAGTCCGGGTTCTTACAGACCATAGACCAGGCATGGGCAAACTATTCCTCAAAGGGCCGTGTGGCTGCAGGTTTTTATTCCAACCAACCAAGAAC
>OMNW01032215.1:0-32063 GCA_900303245.1 Selene dorsalis
GAAAGGCAAAGTGATCTGTTGTTTATATTTTAATCTCACTTCATACACGGCTGTTATCACGTTAGCTGGTAGTGCTCCTGTGATCTTGTGATCTGGGGTCTCCAGCTGCTCTGGGCTCTGGAGACGGAGCAGTGTCCGATGGTTAGATCAGACAGCCGGAGCTAAACCACAACAGAGACGGAATAGTGTGTGGAAACTGGGGACACACAGATCGAGGCTACAGGTGGTCCTTTCACGTGTTGGTTTGTTGAGCGGTGTGTGGAAACTGGGGACAGGCAGATCGAGGCTACAGGTGGTTGTTTCACGTGTTGGTTTATTGAATAGTGTGTGGAAACTGGGGACAGGCAGATCGAGGCCACAGGTGGTCCTTTCACGTGTTGGTTTGTTGTGGTGTTGTGTCGTAAAGTGTCGCTATGAGTATTTATTTGTAGCAAATAATGCATGGACACGCAAAACGCATTGTTGGCTAAAAAATAAATCACAATAGAGTGAGTCAGTGTTTGGTGGTTGCTTATTTTTATCTAACCATTATAGTGATTGGAAAGGTGCTTTTGTCAGGTTTTGACTTCAGTGTTTCATTTTGTCATTAAACTTGTGTTCAGCTCCAAGTGTTCCCTCTGGTTGCCGTGTGTGTGGAGTTTTGCCATAATTTGCCAAATTGTGCAAAAAAAAAAAAGTGTGAGGTCAACTACAAAGTCTTACATGATAGGATTCATTACCTAGCCACAAAATTTAGTATTTTGTAATCTGGATAATTTTCATCCCAGATGAACATAATGACCAGATTAATGAAGTCTGATAGCTGTTGCATCAGCCTGTTGCCAGGTTAGCCTGCAAAATTATCTGATGGTTTGTTACAGTGACACAGAATGGAGTCAAATTCCCAGCCTGATATGGTTGTTTCTACACCTAGTTGACTGAGTGACACTGTTACTACTACAGGCGGTGAGCTAATCAGTGGGACATACTACATAACACTGCAAACAGCAAGCATCAGTGACAGGGTCAGTAAACAGACACATTTCTTACATAGATCCGGTTGTTTAAGGCAACTCTGAGTACATTTACGACTTTAATTCAACATCAACTTCACATGACAGCTCTTAGCAGTAGGCAACTGGTTCAGTGTGAAAAAAAAGGAGTACAGAAAGAGGGCAAAAGAGGGAGGGCAAGCAAAAGAGAGCAAGACGGAGAGAGAGATCGATAGTGCTGCGTGTGGTGATCAGCCCAGTGGAGCAGGCTATGCGGCCCCCTGTGGTTCTGTGTGGCCATCAGCTCCCTCACATCTGCCTCCCTGGCAAACAACATTGAGTTTAGTGTGGCTGTCAGCAGTGGACTGTTGCTAACTCACTTTCAAGAATAACAAAGAGTGAAAAGAAGCTCAAAGAAAAGACGTTTAAAAACCAGAAGAAAAAAAAATTCAAACAGTTGTGTCTAGACCACAGTTTCTTGGTGAGCCCAGATTTACAGAAAACACATTGGGAATATAGTCTGCGTTTATTTAGTATGATGTTGAAGATCCTTTTTTTCTCAGGAATCTTAATGGACCAATAAAAATCATTATGTGATTGTGACCTCCAAATGGGTTATTCTGAGTTAATATGAATCAAAGTGCATCCATTAGCTATACCACTATCCACACAGAGAGGGAGCCAGTCCAAGCCAACATTGGGCCATACAGGATGAAGGAAAACCATTAATTATTCAGACTTTGGAGTCAACATTCGTCACTTTTAACCTTGTGGTCACATTATTTTAGTGACCTAAATTAGTTACCTTTGTGTTTGAGCCCCACAATTTGAACATAGAAGCAGAAGCCATGCCTCTTTCTATGCAATGACTGTGCAAATACTGTTCAGAAGGGCCATTTCTAAACTGTTAAATACTAAATAAGGGCTGGCTAGCTGGTAGCAGACAACCTCTCAAACAACAGATTCAAATATGTTTCACTGGTCAGATGTGACAGAGGTTCAAGACTCAAGGCAAAGTCATGGAAATACTGCAGCTGCTGAAAGGAGCTTTGTCTCCCATATTTGCAGAAGAATGTGTATGTGTGTGAGCAGAACCTGAGTGGATGTGATCATGAGTGTGCCAGTACAATGTGAATGTGGATAAGCAAGTGAGAGGACATGATGTGCATGTGTGTATGTATGTGTCTTCATGTGTAGGATACACGTCAGCGGGTAGTGACGCATGCAATTTTGAGGTCTATTCAAAGATTACTGCTAGTATATTTTGGGGAATGGCTATGTCTGTGGGTGTATGAGCAGAAATACTTATGTGTGTGAGAGAGAGATGTGTGCGTGCGTGTGTGTCTGGTCTGGGTGTTATAGCAGCCCCCTGCGGCAGAGGACCAGTGATATTTAATGGATTCTTCACAGCCAGCATGAAGCACTGCAGTATTCATAACTGGCAGTCATGGAGGGGGCTCAGATCAAACAACCAGAGCTAATTGAAACCCCCAAAACCTTTTGTTCAACTTTTTTAATCACAATTCTCCTTTCTTTTCTCTTTTCATATAAAACTGCCTGTGGTCTTTTCTGATCTGACATAAATCTCCATTAATTTACTGTAGTGATAGAGCTCAGTAGCAGGGCTGCCTTTGGTCCTGAGCAGCACTACCATAGAAAGGTAAAACAGGCTACTGTCAGTGCTGGGAATTACTAGTATAAATAAATCCAAGTGAATATGTGTTTATTAGGGGATTATTTATACATTACTTCACTCACCAGTATACACCCAGTACCCCATGATGACAAAGCAAAATCAGAATTAAAAAAGTTAAATTTATCAAAGAGGAAAAACGGATATGTCACAGTGACATTAAGCATTCAGACCCTTTACTCAGCGCTTAGTCACATCACCTTACAGCCTTGAGTCTTCTTGTGCATGATGTGACGAGCTTTGTACACCTAGATATGGTGATTTTCTTCCTGTCGTTGTTCAGTCATCAGACCAGGGCCGAGACTCTTTCGTTCCTTTTCAAACTCCCCGACAGTAAATGGCGCTGAGGAGCGCCACTGCTGCATAGACATCCTATTTACCATAGACAGCCACAGAAGAAGAAATACAAAGAGAGACAACCATGGATCTCCATAGAGACAACCCGCGGGAGAAACTCGAGAAGAATATCGCTATCATCTTCAATCTGAGCAGAGACTAGGTATGTTTTATGTGTTACCATTGTAATCAAACTGTCAATCAACCTACCTTAGTCAAATCTTAAACACAGGTCTGCATGGAAAAGGAAGTTCTGGGGCGACTCATTACTTTCCTGAGTGATGTTTATCAGGCAATGGCACAAATCAGTGGAGCTCTCTTCTTTGTAATGGTCCTTTAAAATAGTCCGCAGTTAGGAAAGGGTGAGGACAGCTATACTTGATATGGAACTTATCACGTAAATTCAGGCCTTGGCTAATGGCTCTTACCACTGTTTCAATAATCTCTGCTTCAATGTGCTTTTTCCTTTACCCATGTCATGTCAACGTTTTTTTTGTTTGTTTTTTTCAGAAGAGGAGGAAAAGATCTCTCAGAACTGCTCAAAAACATGACCTGACGTTGACTTTAATGCATCCTCATCTCGGAACACATTGTGAAAACTGCGTCAATATGAAGCAGTGAAGCACTGCTTATAATCAGTGAAGTGCTGTTAAACATAAAGGTGGTTAAATTAGACGGTTCACTCATTGATCACCAAGGATGTCACAGCAGCCAGTATGAACAAAAGAAAGGCCATCTTCAATTAACCTTGTTAACCTTTAAAGGCCTCACTTTTTCTGGGTTTATTATAACTGTTTATATCCCTAACAAGATGTATCAATGGTTTTGAGTACCTATGATCAGCTTAATATCGTTTTACAGCTCCTTTCTGTAGCCTTTTTCTGTAGCTCTAGCAGCCGTTAACTGCCATTGCGTTAACTGCCATTGAAACAGCCACAGTAACAGTAAAAAAAAAACTCTGTATATGAACTAAGTTGTATGACGGTTACATTTCTATTTTCCTCATGTAACATATGCTCCACATGCATTGCCGTTAACAGCCGTATGGTTACTGGTAGTCCAGTTAACGGCTGCCGTTAATGGCAATTCAGTTAACACTGACGACGGCTAGTATTATCAAAGGCACAAATAAAAAACCTTGCAACTGCCGAACGTGTAACTGTCTTCATGAGTCAGAGTTTATCTTACCAGTTGTGGAGCAGAAGTCGGCCCAGACAATGTAGGGACAGCAGTGTCTTTTATCCAGCATTGTACTTTGGCTCATTTCTCCTCTCCTCCTTTACCAACTTGGCAAACAGAGGAGCAGACTGGGACTAAAATCCTGAGGGATCCACCTAAAAATAAACAAAAGCCACTGGTCTCTGAAGACTGTGCAGCGACACATTACCCTCCTTGCATCCGTCTACTGCACAACAACGCTTTTTTTGACATCTTGTCACCTACGCCTACATGAAAGGTAAAGTGGAGCTTGCCAGCCGGTCTAGGTGGGCGGAGTTGCCTTATGTGTGATGTCACACAAAGGAGGAAGTGCTATCCGCTCGTCTTAAAGGGAGAGTTCCTACAAACGGGCGGTGTGCATTTCTCTCCCTTGATGACCAGTTTGATGCCTGGGACCAGTATATACGTGGCCCAGAGACCTTCCCAATGACGAAAAAATAACCAAAAACGCATTTTTCATGCCATGGTGCCTTTAAGTATTTACCACTGTGTAGATTTCACAAAAATCAAGATGTGGATTCGTGGGAAAGTGTCCTTGTTACTCCAAGTCCAGGTTACTGTAAATGGACTATAGTTAGCATTGTTGCATTCCTGAGGACTGCTGTAACAATGAGATTCTTTATCCTCACCTGGTCCCTTTGTGTTTCCCTTTAATGTGTGTTTGTCCTGTGATAAAATTAAATGTCCAAGTATCTGCCAAATGGCAATAAAACAATATTACCATAGTATATCTCACAGTAATATATAACAAAATTATAATGCCCCCAATATATGTACATGCATTTGTCCTTTCCCTTAAATGAACAGTAAATTTAAACACAAAGTCGACATACCTACATATCTGCATGTTACAAATTGTACCAAATGTCATATGCTCACTTTTATAATTCCTTATATTTGCTCTTTTTGCATTTTCTTTTTTCATAATTTCACTGTGATTCATGGCTGTTAAGTAGCTTGTGATGTGCATGTGCCATGACTGACAATTTATAGATATGTCTTCTGATTAATGAATTATTGATTCTACATGTGCTATAAATAGCAGAGTTGATCATAATGGCCAGGTGTAAGAATGACAGCTCTGGAACACATTGAGGATCTCTCTGGTGCGAGAGGCTGAATTGCAGGTCTTCTAAAAGACAAGTGGGAGGAGAGGTATGAATAAATACATACATATATGTATGCAAACAGGTTGATTAGATGTACATCTACGTCCATATATGATATCTATGACTGACGGGGGGGGTCAGAATAAAGGTTATACATGTTAGTGAAATGTCACAATGATGAGACAGAATCAGCTTGGTATATACTTTCATTTCTTGTGCCACTTGAAGACAACAATGTTCAAGAAGAGCAAAAATGAAAATGTCATGTGATATGTTTCATTTAAATTATTTTGAGGGTTTATAAAAATAGCTTGTGTGTGTGTGTGTGTGTGTGTGTGTGTGTGTGCATGCACACAGTCTTAGAAATCTGACAGAAAAGAATATTTATGAAAGGAGGTATATCTTCAAATGTCTCCTCTTCTCCTTGTTCCTCTTCACTTCAAGTACAGTTGAACTTTCAACATGTGCAAAATAGACATATTGTAATATTATATATTACAGTCCCCCCCAAAAAAAGCCCAGAATTCCGAGTCATGAATGGTGGTGTCTTTTGTTTTCTACATGTTTTCTTATACAAACAATCAGGTTGCTTTTACACCAGAGCTCTTTGGTCCGCTTTAAACAGACCAGTGTTTGTTTCCTGGGATAGTCGGCCTCGTGTGGGCAGGTGTGAAAGCTCATCTGAACTCTGGAGTAGACCAACCAAGCAAACCCCGGTCCGCCTGAAAACATGGGTCTCGGTTCACTTCTAAGTGAACCCTGGTGCGGTTCCTAAGCAGTGTGAATGCTCACCAGACCAAACACAGGACCAAATGTAGAAAGTGTCGCAGTGCACAGTGCATCTATACACAGTGCGTCTGTGTAAGGTTGCAACACCAACACCTCGTAGCCAGTCATCGACCGTATTTTCCTCTGGTGCAGTTTTTCTTTCATTTTTCCATTATAAGAGTGAAATGCTCTCTGCTTCGCTGCCTGAACTGATGGACATATTCAACGGCTAGCTGAGCCTCATTTATTTGATAAGTTAAAAAAAAGAACAAATACTATCCCATAATAATTACACAGGTAACCGTGTTTCACATACAGTAGCAGTGGCGTATATAAAATAAACCAGCTAACTGAACATGCTGCTCCATGTTTGCTGTTTGTTTTTGCGGGTCAGGAGGGAGGGATTTCTACTCCCAAATCTGCGAGCGCCCTTTTCAACTTTGTGACGTTATTCAGGAGGTTTGGTGGGCTTCAGACACGGCAGTGAGAGAGCAGAACTGAACCAAGTGAGAAATGCAACAATGTTACAACTTTGAGCTCCCTATTCGAACCGAGTCCTCTCGGTCAGGTGTGAAAGCGACCTAAGAGTTAGAGCCAGGATTCAGCGATATACCAACCTGAATGACGAATGAGAATTAATTAAATCCACATGATACCCAACCCCTCAACATTTATAAAGATCTGTAGATGTTGGTTTGTAAAGAAACTAAAGATGTTATTTCATTAAATCTCTCTGTGACTGTGAAGCTCTTTTGTTTTTCTCTCTCTTCTCTGACTGCTATCGCAAGAGGCCAAGTCCCAACTGCACACCCAATTACAAACACATCCAAAAAGGTCCCTGTGTGTCAAAAGATGTGATGGATTACAACAATCAAACAATATTTCATGAGTCCCAGCTGGCTGCAAGCAGCAGAGCCATTTAAATTTGTAAGAGAGAACAGTTCTCTTTGTCTATTTTTGTCCCCACTGTCTTCCCCTTTCCTCTCCGATGAGTCACGCTCTGTTCCCAACACAGAGACACACTCTGATCCAAAGACACACACACACACGTTGCAAAGTCTGTTGATTAAGACTCGTTATATTGAAAGTTATTAGTTTATAGTCTCTTTTGATTAGAGTATAAAAACCGCACATTAACCAGCAATATGCCCATTCAGAAAATTCTTCATATTCTCAAAATCAAGCAATGGAAACAAAGACATGCGGCTGTAATTTCTGTGCACATAAATCTTTCACTGCACATCCCCATAATTTCAGAAAATGCCCATACACGCTGTACCATACCTCCTGTCTGTGTGCTCTGGGAACAAGGTCAGGAGCACCAGACCTTCATGTCTTTCATCCATTGTTCTTTCTTATTGAATTTACCATGTTGGGATGACATTCTGATAAGTATCACATTCAAAGCAATCAACCTTGGCACCAAACCCAGTATTGCGTGCAGGTTTCATCTGCAATATGTGTGCAAACAGGTTGAAACTGGCAGTTTGGATCACATTCACAGTCACATCTGTCAGAGTCTGTACGATGACAAGCAGCAGGAGAGAGAGAAATACACAATTTGACTAATGCCAGTTCTCTTTAATACCAAATAATCATGCTATTCCGTATGCACATGAATTGAAAAATTTAAATCATTAAACCATCCATTAAACTAGTTTATAGCGTTCTCACTTTCTCACACTCTAGATATGTAAATGAGTGTTATATTTATTTTGTTAGTCATTCTAATTTTAAGACACAACAATGCAGAAATCGGAAAGGGCAGCACAACTGTTGGAGACGTTAGCAGCACATCAAAATAATCTGCTCTTTTTAAAACTCAGTACGGAAACATGTGGCCACAGATGGATGGATTTGTTAGTTTTGTCCAGCTGTGTGAACAACTTCTGACCTGCAGAATTACATGAACGGTGAACAATGGTATTATGGAGCTCATGTAATTACTTAGACACCTGAACATGATAAGAAAGAGGTACAAGGCAACTGATTTGCAGTGCCAGGAACACTGTAAAACAAGCCAGCTTTGTGTTGACAAGCTAATGAAGAAAGAATTGTTGGAGTAAACTGATCAGTAGCTACAAGTGAAAACGGAGGATGGGGTCTGTTTAATTTAGTTTATTGAGTGGACGGTGCTATGGGGGTCGAAAGAGAGACATGGGAGGGAAGTTTAAAATTAGTTTTCACCATGGTTTGTTGTTCAAATGTGTTTGTGTGTACTCCAGGAGCTTCATACAGAAACAGTGGTTGCATGTGCAGATCAGTTGAAATAATATATATTTTAAAAGTATTGATTATTTTTTATGTTATGTTGTTGTTCCACAAGTGACTACTTGAAAAGTTCCTGTCATGGTTTATCATGCTGATTAAAAGCATTTAAAGCATTTCTTTTCACACATTTGAAAAACATTATTTATATGTTTACTTTTGGATTGTTTTCTTTTTTTTGTTTTGTAAATGATTGTCAGCCCACTTACAAATACCCAATACTTTCACAGCCCAAAGGGTTGGCTGCACCGCTTCACAGCATATATAAATAAAATTTACTTACTTATATCATGGGAAAATATCTGTAGAACTCAGATTTTCTTTGTTCTAGGTTTTGTCACCCTGACACCATGTTGTGTGTTGTTGTGATTTGGACCTTGGTGCAGCTGGTCTGTTAGTCCGTCGTGCAATTTTAACTACAATGATTTTTCAGCATGAAACCTCCACTTCTTCTTTTCAATGTGACTGTATTTTTCTGCATGTAGTTGCTTCCCCCAGTGCTCACTTATGTAATTCATCTGGCACAGACATTTACATATCTGATGAGTTAACATCAGTGTCTTCATCTGTTGTTTCTTTGTCCTTCCTCCACATATGTGTTTAGATAAAAGCGTGGTGTCTCCAGCCCTGCTGTCCTCAGCCGCGTCTTTGAGAGACCACGCAGCTTTCTTCCAGTCAGAAACTATGCGTCCTGCCAATGATCCTAAGGAGCGGGACCCTTCCCACGTGCGAATGCTCAACGATGTGCTCCGTGACCTGGAGAAGAGTTTCATCATCCCACAGACACCATCTGGAGTGTACAGGTAGGAGAGAAGCTACTGTCTCACAGTTACTATGGTGGTGTAGTGTATAAGGAGGTAGTGGGTGCACTGTCAGCCTCACCGCCCTCTCCAGTCAGGTGGAAAATCTTGAAATGTCTTCCGTTAGGTTCCATAAACTCAGCTTCTCACAAGAATTCAACATATTTTAGTCACTTCCAGCACTTCGTTTCTTGTTGTACTTGTAAAAATTATGACTGTGGTTTTATGGGTCAGCATTTTTTTTGGTCATTGGGTAAATTGCATTTACCCAATGACCATCTAGTATCGCTGTAGTAAAAAAAACAACTCTATGCTGCCCCACTGAAGTCCATAGACACACAAAGAGGTTTAATGCACTGTGACGCTACAGGAATGTATGAGAAGAAAATCGCAGCAGTCGACCTGCGGTAGCTGATCCTGAACAAACTTGTCTTTGAGTTGAACGTGTTCTCATGCATTTTTGGTAAATGAAATGTAAACACAACAGTTCATATTTGACCATTTATTCTTTGACATTTTAAAGGAAGCAGAGATTCCATTGCAGTCTGAGGGCAGGTGCCTCTGGTACATACTTACTCCACCCTCCCTTCAGGAAAAAGAAGAAACATACATCATTTTCCCTGTTCGGACCCTCTCTGCTAAAACTAATAACTTTCACACAGTCCCTAAGTCACATGATGTGTCGCCCATGATTTAAATCCCACATTCCCCATGTGTCTTGCATTGAGTGGACCACAGCTTTTTTTTTTACTTGTTCTACATATACAGTGTAACAGCAATAATGTTACATAAAACTTGAGCCGTGATGTAAATATATATTTATTCCTTCAGACAAAAGAAAAAGAAAAAAAACTGAAATGAAATAATTTACACACAGCTGTACTTTTCACCAGGGCAGAGCAGCAGTATTTCATTAGCTTTGAGCTACCATTGCTGTTTCAGTTGGAAGGATGCAGATTAGTTGATGGAGTTATTTCAGTGGAACTGCCCATGTAGCTGATGAAGAAACACAATTACTAATGTCAAGTCACATTTTCTTGGAGGACAGCTGACCTTGACTGATGGTGGGAATTTGGACTATATTTCCACTTCACTATGGTAACAACTCTGTTGGTTTGATTTTAACCATCCTCACACACACACAGTGTTTCAGCTGTCTACATTTCCTCTAGATCGGAGTTTGAATTAATGGCATCTGCTGTTCAGTGTTATTCACAGTTTATGACAGTAACAGACATGTTAATTGTCTTTGACTGCCATTAGTATCCAAGCTGAAATTAGCTGCTCCATCATGCTTGGAAAACATTAAGGCTTAATCGAACTCATTTATAAAGGAAGTTACCGCTCCCTCTCAGGACTCATACCATTAGACTAAGAGCACAGAAAACACTCGAAACATGTTCGCTTTGACTCTTTCTCATTTAACTCGTCCTGTTTTTTACGCAGCAAAATGTAACGTAAGCAATCACAATATATTATTATGATATCTATGGTGTATAGAATTGCAGGAGTGAAAATTCATTCATTCCTATGATTTGTGTCATTGTTGTTATGTTTATTAAGGAACCATTTAAATCACTGAATGGTACACTGAACCTTGAAATACTTCCCAGAGACTTTTTTCAGTTTTAGACCTTCACTAAATCGTCACATGTCACAAACATATATCTTCTAAATAGCATTAACTGTTCAATAACATTGAACAGACCAGCTGAAAAAGTGAAAATACATATAATTCTTCAGATTTTAAAATATTTCTGGAGAAAAACAGGAGTGCCAGTGAAACACATTGATAACTCAATGAACCCAGTGAACCATCAACAAAAAGATTAAAAAAAAAAAATCCCCAGAGCATCATGTTAACACTTCCTCCTTATATGGATTCAAGGCTGTTTACTGTGCATGTTGGAGGACATGACTGCCAAACTAAATCTTTATGAAACATTTCAGACATTTTCTGATTTCCTTAAGAAAGGTTTTTACCGCTCTACTTTACCCATTGTAACTATTATAGGCTCTCCTTCTACTGATAGCTTATCTCTCCACCTTAAACATGCAGTGGTCCATTCAACATTAATCCTTTTAGTTCAAATAATCATCTCCAAATTATCAGTTTACAGAAACTGGTTTCCTCAAATTTGATTTTTTTTTTATTTATTTTTTTTATAAATAATCAGTTTTAACTTTTTTTTAAACTATTGATGAATATTAAACATAACATTGTAATATTTATAAATAATTATGCTTTATTTAAAAAGAAAATCCACACAGGTTTTCATGTGCAACACTGAAATAAATAATTTTTGCAGAAAGGCTGTAATCAGATTTTGTTATACTACCTTAAAAATATGTGTTGACCTCTATGATACGTAGCTTATCAATCACACAGAACTTATTCTCTAGATTTGCTCCTCTATTGCCCCTCTGACCTGTGGTGTTCCCCAAAGCTCTATCAATGCCCCCCCGTTGTTCTCTAGGTAACTTAATATACTAGCAAAATATGTTTGATCATTGTTATGTGGATGGTGTATAGATCTATGTTTGAAACATCAGACTCCATGGAATGATATGTTGTCTATCTGAAATCAATAATTTAAATGTCCCAGAGGTTTCTGCAGCTAGGCTGATCACAAAAGGTTTTATTGCTTGCATTAAGGCACTGATCCAAGCAGCGGCACTATACAACATACACAAATTGGATGTGTCAGTTCCTATTTCAGTCCTGTTCTTTTCTTTCCCTTCTTTGCCAAACTTGATAAAGTATTTCTGCTTCATTAGCAAAACTGTGATGCCAAAAAATGACATTATGTCTCTTGCGTTTGGACTGGGATGAAGGATAGACGTATACCCACATTCACACTGGCATGATTAAGCCACTGCGAACAACACACATAGTTTGCACAGAGTATCCACAGAGGTTGGATTCACAAGCAACTTAAACACTAGACAATATATCCATATGTGATGTATTTCTGACACTGAACTGATTTGGTGTTTGAACCAGGTCTAAACCTCAATCCAGACTTCACTGAGCCCTGAGCGATCCTTCACTAAACACACTACAGGAGTTAGTCATTAGTCTTAACAAACCACTATTAAACCTATTGACCTTCATATTGACATGACTGTGGGTTTGGTTGTGGGGTTAAGCTGCCTTACTGTTAGCTCACTGAAATCCCTTACTTCTCAGCCAAGTCACACAAGGATCAGGCACCAAGGAAATGGGTAGGCATTACAAAACTACAAAAGCAATATAAAACTAAAATGGAAAACAATACCAAACAACAATTATGATAAAATGGTACTGGCTATAAAACATAGAGGTCATGAAAATAAACCTGTATAATACCATTAAATCAAAGAGTGAATCAATTTAAATGGATCAAGTGGTTTAAAAAATGTTACTGATTCTTTGACCTCAGATCTCATTTCACCATCACGTGTACCTTTATCCTTCTTTAGCAAGCAGAGCCTGAGGATTTGGGGCTGCACTAATTCTCAAAGGTGAGCAGCAATTCAGCAATATATCTGGGAGCTAAACAATGAAGGGCTTTAAATGTAAACAGTAAAATCTTAAAGTGATTTACAAAAACTCCTGATAACCTGTAAAGAGAGACTACAACAGGAGTGATACAATCTTGGTTTCTAGGATGAAGATTTATTGTGAGGGACAGTATGAAGCATGATAAACCAGAATTACAATAATGCAGCCAAGATTATATGAAAACATGAGCGTAGTATCAGGATGCCACATTGGCAACCATCGACTGGGACTCATATTACACTGAGAGACAGTGCAAAACACATTTTGAGCTACATATACAGGCAAAATGAAATCCAAAAGTACTACCTGCATATAAAAAAAAGCTGTATCTGAGAGCAGCATATTTTTGTGCCTTTGATGTAACAGAGTACATACAGAAGGAGCCATTCATATGTGATGCACTATTGTAATGCAAATGAAGAGCAAAGCTGAGGCAGCCAGAAAGAGATGAAGTCCTTTTGTCCATGTTAACAAAGATTTCCATGCACTAACTGATGTTAGTTTGATTTCCAATGGTGAATGAGTCAACTTTCATCCAGTCCAAGGTCATTGTAGTTGTTACACACAACTCACTGGAGTGAGACTAACCAAATACACACCACTGCACCAAATCCATCACAGTCTGTCCAATTTACCCTGTGGTGTTGTAGACGAGACAGAGATCTAACCTTGGCTAACCCCTTCATGAAAAAAGATCCTTGTTATACCTTAGTGTTATTCTAACTAGGTCTCTGACAGTTCATTTAACCTTATTATTCAAATTGTTCAACAAAAGTATTGTCTTGTAATGTTGTATATCCACTTCACATCTCGTATATTGATCCCTCCTCCTTGTTGGGCATGAACAATAGTATCTCAGGTGCCTTGATGAATATTTCAGCCAAGGTGATGCATGTCAAGCAAAACATTTATTAGACTGCCTCGTTCCTCATTTTATGTGCAAACATTAGAAAAAAGGTGTTGAATTATGGACAAGGCAACTTTGTGCAACTCCTTCCAATAGCATCAGCAATGGTAATGGTAAAACATCAATCAAGTCCAGCCTCTCTTGCTCTTTTCATTCACTCATGTTGCATTTATATCCCAGGTGTCTGGCTCAAGTAAACTAAACTAGGGCAATACATAAAATAACCCCCTTTGGTTGGCTGGTTATTTGACTGCCTTGACTGAGTTGGAATTGGAACCGATTGATCTTTGGCTATAATGTTTAATTTCTTCACTCTGATGTCATGGGGATAACGATGGGATATGAGGTACTTGAGGTGATTTTGGATTATCTGACTCACATAGGTCTTGGATGATGCCAGATACAGGTGTTTATACTCTGTCCCCTGTGCAATCACAAGTCACAGTAGATCCAGGAGTTTCCAGCATGTCATATAGTGGGAATGGAGATTTGAATCCACTCTTCTTTAAAACTTCTGCCATAGAATAAAGTTCTGGGAACCCACGATGGTTTCTGCCCACCATTACAGTTCATTTCTAATCATCAGACAAGGTGTACATTTAAGAATTTAATGTGAGAATTAGATAAGAATAAAAGTTTGCAAGGTGGCTTCTGACCTTACTGGATACAAACATGTTAGTGTTAACACTTGAATAGGTTTTTCGCTCATACTTCTACTGTAACATTAAAGCTATTGCAAGTATTATGTGTTTAATTTGTACACATTTGGTTGCAACATTAAATGTAGATACTTTGACAAACCATTAGACTTCTTTGATGAGTTGATGGTTTTGGGAGAATAATATCTTTTGAAGATGAAATAACTGCTCTGTGTCTTTGAAACTCAATAAGATAAGATTTATGTGTCAACTTTGAAATCCAAAATCCACATTTTCCCGCAGGTGTTCAACACATTTCTGTTATGTTACTCTGAAAAGTGATGAAAGGAAACCATTATATCGGCCCACACAACAGGAACCTCCTGGATTTGAAAGTTGTTGAATTAAGCACACTGAGTTATCGAGTTTTTCACCTTCTCATCTATCTGGAGGTTGGACCTCATTTTGAGAAAATTACATATTTATTGCATTTATTGGCTTCCAGGTGTATGTAGTGCCAAAATAAAGGTCCATTTTACTTGTGAAAGAATAGGCAGGTTACAGATGTGAGCCCCTTAATCTTTACATTTGTTGCAGAAATGGAAGGTTAACCCTGGAATTTAAAAAAATTAAAAAGCACACCATGCAGCTGTCAGTGCTGGATGGATGTTGCTGCTCCAGTGTGAGTGACACCTGGGACCTGTAAACACTGTTTAAATCCATTTTGTTCTTGCAGAGCAGGATGTGGCATCACTTAAGAGTAGATGTCAGGCTGCCGAGGGCCACGCCGATCAATAGCAGATGTCTTTATGTGTACTCAGGGGTACTACAAAAAGAACTCTACTCAAATACTGATGGTTTGTGACCAGTCTCCAGGTTAAGGGAGTCAGACAGACAAGATAACCTTACTTCTGTGGGGGTATCCCTTTATTTATTTTTTTCTATTTTAAATGTTTGTGTAATTTTTTGTCCTGTTTTCAGTTTCACAGTTTCCATTCATTCACTGATGTAACAGTCATTGAAGCCAAGGTGGGGTTCAGCATGACACTTCACACGTGGCCTGGAAGAGCCAGAGATCGAATCAGTGACTGATTCAAAGATGAATTAACAAACTGTACCATAGATGTTTCCTGTTCCAAGTCTAATCTAAATGGTCAGGATAAAAACTGTAAAAGTGCCCAAATGCAAGCAAAGCAAGAACAGAGAGTAAAATAATTCTGGAATAATGTCCAAGTGGATATTTGTGGCAAATTTGAAGAAGGTCCCTTAAAGTATTACAGAGATATTGTGTTCACTGTGCCAAAACCATGTTTTATGAAATCACCATGACCTTGACCTTTGAGCATTCAAATTTAATTCTTGAGAAAACAGGCAGCTCTTTGCTGATATTGTTTTGTGTCATCTTTTTACTGTGCTAACCCCTAAACAATTTTATCTTAGTAATAACTGTATTTGCCATGCACATATATTACTGAAAGCATTTTTTAAAACCCAGATATTAGATATAAAAAATATAAATATAAATAAATTAGGGGATAATAAATATAAATAATAAAAAAGATTGCAGAATCAACCAGTTAAGCTCTTTTCATAGCAGACTTCACAGCCAACATAGCAACTGATTTGCTCTCTTCCATACAAGTATCCAATAAGCCATGACAGTGAGCCAGCATGCACAACACCAGGAGCCCAACACTGACACAGCTAAATGGAATTCAGCCATCATTAATTTCATCATTTACAACTGTGCTTTCTCAGCTGTCAGAATGTCCTCCATGAAAAAGGCCTTTTGGTGTTTTCACTGTAACAGGGTCAGTTTTTCTACCTCCCCGGCAGCCACAGATTCTCATGTACTTCAAAACGAAGTTGTGATGAACAACTTCACAGTGACTTGTGATAGGAAGTGCCTGATACAGTGCTGATATGTTGTTTTATACCAGCATTTGTTTTATATTTGCCAAAAGTGTTATATTTTCACTTAAAAGTGTGGACTGGTTTGGGAGACTGCTGCTGACCAATGTGTTCATGTGCTGCTGTCTGAATTATGAAAGCAGCTGCCAAAAACATTTCGTTCATCCTTACTGGTGTCACATAGTGGTGTTATGTAGTTGAGTAGATAGAGAATCATCACACTGCTGTGACTTTGAGTTGAAATTGTGTGCTGAAGGTCAGTGTTCCTTCACACCCTACAGCTCACAACTTGTGTCTTAACAGATGAAGAATCACTCCATTTACTCTCTAAGACTGTCCGTTCAGCCACTTTAAGAGAAATCGATGTACTTCAGCCCCGAGGGGACCAACCCTCCGCAGTCTCTGCCATTCTGACCTACAAATGACTACTCTTCTACCCCCAAAGGCTCGCCTGTGTTTATATGTGTTTTTGCTTTATGTGTGCATGCTGCCGTGCACCCGGCACTACATAAGTGACAAGAAGACAAAGGGACATAGATAGGAAGGTCTTTAAGGACAATAATTCATATTCAGAAAATGAACCAGAGGTCACAGAATGAAACTTAACTTTTCATGAGTTTATTTTCAGAAATCATTGTTTTCCCTTGAGTCTGAGTGTCGGCATAATATAATGTAAGCAATTTTAGCATCAGTTGGCCAATAAAAAAAAAAAAAAAATCAGCTGCAGGTTGAATTATATAAAATTCAAATTTTGGGGTTAAAACTACCAAAATCTAAAATGAATGTGAATCAGAACATAGATTATGTGAGTTATGATTTAAATGCATTATGTCCCTTCATTATCACTGAATTGTAAATCAGGGCCTTTACTGGCTGGACTGCACAAATGAAGCCAACCCTATTATCCTGAATGCTACTGACTCACTGGCAGAAGAGAGCTTCCAGTACACTACGCCTTGCCTCCATTATAGAAAAATAAACTACTTTAATTACATGCATGATTATTATTGAAGGAGGCAGAGGAAGAACTAAGTGTAAGACACACTGCATGGAGACAGCGTAGGAAAGAGAAGTCATCATTGATGAGGCTTTATCTTAACGATTATGACGATTAAATTGAGACTAAACTATTGGGGATCCCAGGTGGAGGCTGTACTCAGTATGATGGACAAAATAAGACATTTACAAATCATTCTCAGGGTGGGTGACCCTGTGGGGCACAATGTGTGCCATTTGGACTTGGTGCCCTGGTGATCTGAGTTTGAGTGTGACACCTTTTACTAGGTGTCATCCTCTCTCTCTCTCTCTCTCTCTCTCTAATTCTCTCTTATCTCTTCTAACTCTCTCTCTGAGTGATTGTTTTGTAAGTAAATGCAGATGAATTTGTCAGCCAGTTATAAAATCAGGATTTATATATCAGTTTTGATCTAGCCTTGTTTTCCTCAGTGGCAGAGAACCATTCACTCAAACTGAAACTTTCCTCATGTTTAGCTGTTGTCTTGACAAAATCAATATAATGTACATTTCTGCAGAGCTTATCCTGTACAAGTCATGTCACACTCATCAACTTCTGTCTTCTTCCCACTAAGTGTCAAGTTATCTTGAATGAAACTTCCTGCCAAAAGTCCCCAATGCAATGGGTGTCAGGGTTAGCTGAAAACAACACAGGCAGGAGACCCAGATGCAGACACACAGGCAGGATGTTGCAGTGCAGTAGCTTTAAAGAGATGAAAACACGCTCACAATCAGAAGGTATCCAGTTTCAGACAATAGAGAAATACATGCAGTAAGCACCTACATAGCATCCATCAAAGAACAGAAACAGGAACACGTTCAGACAACTTGATGAAGAAGCAGTGACAAAAGCAAGTATATAGGCTGAGAAATGTGAGTGATTACAAAGGTGCACATGTGTAACAGGAAAAAGTCCAGGGACATTTTCTGGGTGAAAGTGGAGTGACAGGTCTGAGGAGGAGAACATGGAGATAGAGGAAAGTGGAAAGTGACCCCGATGATATTCTTCAACAATTCTAACAAGTGGTAACCTGATATCTCAAGTCATATTCTGCACCTTTGAACTGACGTTGTTTTCTGTCTCTCTACAGGAACCTGTTATACAGCCTCCCAGGAAAGACTCCTCAGTTTTCCATCCTCAGGTTCTCACAGGAAGCTGTCTTGCACTGCAGTGTCACCAGCAAATCAGTCAAACATAACTCTGCCAACAAAGAAGTGCTTTGCCACAGCACAATGAACCAGTCTCTGTCTCTTATCCTCAGGGCTATCCGGTCAGCTGAGAGGCTGGTGTGCTTTGGCTTGGACTTGTTTGAAAACTACCCAAATGACAGAAAATGATCTTGACCAGCACAGACCAGCTTGGATGCACTCAACACTGCCACTGATCCAGTCAACAAAATTCAAACACATCGGGAATGATAATACACAATTGACCACCTGTGAACGACCTCACCTTAAACCTCATCTTACTCATTGTATTAATGTCCTGAAAAAGTTGTGCATCCACAGGAAGAGAATACATTGAGCTTCATTATTCCAATTTTCCTTAATCAGCAGAATTGAATCAGGAACAGTCCAGAATATAGTGAGAATTCATAGCCTTTTTTTGAATGATTAATAATTAAGGTTGTAAAAAATGATTTCTGATTGATGAATGTATTGAAACTTGTTGCACATTGCTCTTTGATATGCAAATAATGGGGTCGTTGAAATTGCACTATTTCCTCTTCATAGGAAAGCTGAATAGTATTAAGAGGCACATGGTCTTTTTTCTTTTCCTTTACCAGACACTTGATCTGTTGTCTAGAAAACTTTGCCCTTTCCTTGATAAAACCCAGCAATAAATCTCAGAGAAGACTAAAGCAGCAATTCAGAAGTGGTTACCTGATAAAGAACAATTTGATTGAATTCTGTGAGACAAACACTTGGAAAAAGTGAAACGCAACTGCAAAGCAAAACAAGATATATCTGGACAAGCAGCAAACCCTAACTCTTCCAAAAACTTTCCAAATAAAACTTTCCATTTGGTGTTGCTCAACCAATCGTTAGCTGACTAACCATACAGCTGGTTTGGGCTCAAAGAGAAGTGTTTTAAATGATTTATTGGAGAGCTTCAAGAGGCTTCCACATGCTGCTGTTGATGCATCTGTTATTTGTTGTTTTGCTCAAGTCATGTTTCCTTAAAGAGGAACTATGCAGGATTTTTAGCTTAACTGTGCAACATTTTTACCTTAATTAAACAGCTTCAGAGTAATTGTGATGGATAGATAAATGACTTGTAACTTGTTACAGGGAGAATGGAGGCTCTCTGTCTTCCACCTACCATCTCTTGGCCAAAAACTAACTTTGCAAGATCAGAGCCTCTGCCCCAGTGTCCAGCTGTCGTCTCGGTGGCACTGCAGCACAAACAGGCCCCATAACCTGTAATCTCTTAATTATGATGGATAAGACTACACAAATATGCACACTGTAACATTGCATATGATGAATAACGTTATCCACCGCTCTATTGATTGCTTTCTCGCCGGCTTCATTGAAAACAAATGCACATGGCCAGGAGGAGGGTTAGCAAAACAGAGGAAAAGCGACCGGACTTGCATAGTTCCCCTTTAAATTCTACAAGGGAGGTGGGGATTAAAAATGTAACTCCAGAATCATCGAAGTTATAAGGCCCAGGCTGAAAAATGCTAAAATTGTCTTTGGTTGAATTAAACAACCACTTCACTTTACAATTATAAATCCTAACACCCTTTTATCCCTTCTCAAACAATAAGCCATGTTAATGTAAGCCAACCATTTAGCTGTTCTAAAATCAAAGTATGCCAGCGTGACATCTGATGGGTCATCGCTTGATTAAAGAGCAATAAGTCATATAAGCCAGAGAAGAAAGCTATTTGAGCAATATAATGCTTTACTCAAACTTTATTTTTTCACCTTTCAGTATAGTCAGTAAACAGCTCAAAGAAATTAAGTAACATGGTATATAGATAACTGTTTTAGGTGTGTGTTCATAGATGACTCTAATGAGGACATCCTAGTGGTTTAAATGCAAAACACCCACTTCACCACTGCAGAGATCTAGGTTCTTCAATACCTGGCCCCCAATGACCTGGCTTGGCCTGGAGCCCTATAAACACCCATGCCACTGGCAATGTTAGCAGGTGGGAAGCTGGAGCATGTTCTTGTTCTTCACACTAGCAAGTCCTACAGATCCTCAGTGCTAGGTGGAATGATGCATTTTCTTGTCTCCATGTACTCTGTAGGAGGCACATGAGTGGTAGTTTACACTTCTCATGGGTCAAAAGAGAAGGCCAGCAATGACAGAGATCAACAAATACATATGGCACATAACCAGAGAAAATGCAACAAATACATTTAGTAGTTTACATTTGTTTGAAACGGGATGTTATTAAGAAAATGTCATTTGAGACATTTCTTTAATTAATCATGTCTACTGCCTTACTACATGACTGCACAGATGCAGAGAAAAGTAGGTGACCTGAAAACTGTCAAATGCCTCAGCATAACTAAGAGAAGTCAAACAGAAGAATGGGCAACATTATACACATGGATGTACATGGATGTATTTACAACCATTAATACTATACCATCAAATTTGCTCTGTGTCTCCACTTATTATTCTTTCCCACACCCTCAGTGTCTGTGCTACACTCTACAAACTCTTAATATTTGAACGGGCAGGAGTCAGTGTTATCGCTCCTCTTTCTCTTCATTCCTTTTACATTCTCTACTTAATTAACACCCCCATCCAGTGATCTCTGTCATTGTGCAGCAGTTTGCTCCGCTTATGACAAGAAATTCATGAGTCTAAGGCTGATGTCCTGGCTTTAATAGCCTCCACAAGCCTGAGTTGAGACCTGAGCAATATATTTTGAGTTACTGTTTAATGACTAATAATTAGTGAGGAAGAGTTTATGTTGGTTTATGGGTTTCAAGATGTAACCAAATCACTGAATCTTACCAACCCAAGATCAGCAGCTTCTGTAACCCTTTCAAATTACAGGGCATTATGTAATTCATTATTTCTATTAAAATATAGCAATTGGGCTTCAGGTTTTTTGTAGTTAGGCATGTTATTTGCTAGAATAGTGTTCGTGAGAAAAAAAACCAATGCATAAAACACTATTTTATACTATGAAATGATTATTTCATACCTTTGCTTATTTGTAATAGTTTGAATGTGATAGACTTTTTTATGCATGAAGGACGGTGGGAGGGTATGGGATGGGCTTCAATTTTGCACCAGGTATTTCTTACTAAATCTGAATTTTGTAAAGTTCATGTACTTTTGAAATATTCAGAAAGATAGCGAAAGCATTGTCTACAACTGCTGAATTTTGAATTTGTACCAATGATTTGATACACAAAATTTTGTAAGGGGAATTGCTCATTTGTATTTGTAAATAAACAGACCTGCAATATCGATTGAAAAAAAAACTTTCCAGGGATCAAAAATGTAAATTTTCATTGCTTTAAATCATGTGCCTTTTGTCCAGTAAAAACAAAAACAAATGCTTTAATTAATAACGCAAATGGTATACCAAAAACTTGAGTTTAGTACCAGCACCAGATTTTAGTTGATGTAATGCATTATTGGAGGTATCACCTCTGCCCACTGTAGAATCTGATCAATTACCAACCGCTGTGCTGGAAAACATTCATGGTTTGTGCTTATGTGCAGGTGGCAAATAAACAGACTGCATGCGTATTACAAATTTTGCTTCATGTTCAGTCTGAATGCATTTCTTGTACTGGCTAATATGTAAATGACAAAATGCTTCATTAAAAAAGGCCTGCTGCTTGCTAGTTGGTTAGTTGACAAAGTAGAAAATAACGATACAATGACAATCCTGTGCTGTATCCACAAAATCACTCCATCAATTATGAGGTGTGTTAAAATTAAGAAAATATTAGCTTGTTTTTTAGAATATATTATGAGATTAAAAAAAAAAAAAAAGAGGACTTGACACAGAAATCAAGCTCATCAGTGGACTAATTTTAAGTTACCACCTTAAATATTTTAATGCTTCATTCCCCATTTGAAAGAACGGCTGTGTTGTTGGTTGGTCTTTGTACATTTTGTGAAACCAGTGTATATTGTGTATTGTTTAATGGTGAAACAACTTTGATACTATCGCTGTGGCACAAACATACCATACTGGAAGCAACATCAGGTATTCCTGTAGCTGTAATTATCACCATCAATTACCATCAATCACCATTTTCCATCAATTTTCAATCAATTATGTAAGACTTTACTGCACAGCATGTATGCCTGACCTAGAAATAAGTTTGACGCTGCACATTAACATAGTTACTGTTTACCATAATACGTCTTTGATTTAGATTCCAGTTGGCCTGATGTGTAACACTATGGCAAGTCTGTTTCCCAGCATGACCCCTTTTCATCTGTAAGGCTCTTTGTTTTTGGATTGCATGGTAATACATCTTTGCTGAATGTCATTATTCCTCACAATTGTAGTATGAGTTTATGCTTATATGTTACATTGTTGTACATAAAGATGTTAAGTGGTTTTCAACTTTCCTTTGGCTGAAAAAAAAATGTATTTTGATGATACTGATAATGATGAGAGGTTACTTAGACATTTATCATATAATGTCAGTAAACTAACATTACATGTGATGATCTGCATTTTAACTCACAGGTCGAAAAATACTTGATTTGGTTGAACCATTACCGATCTACTGTGTACAGTATTTATTTGAACATTTTAATAGAATACATGGTTAGATATTTTTAAGAGAATTAGACAACCTAGTAAACTGGGATTTGCACAAAATTGTGAACTTTCTATGTGATGTTACTGTTCATAAGATTTCTCCAAACTTTTGACTCTTCACATTTTGCTCTTTTATTTTCTGAAAATCAGTTATTGTGTTTTATAATTGTATGAAATTGTCAACGTGGACCTTTCAAAAAGGCTGAGTCTGACTCTCCACTTCAATACTACACTTGTCATTAGTTAGATCATCTGATGATTCAATATAGCCTGGTTTACATATGCATGACAGAAGAACATAGTAACTACATTAAGCAGGGATTTTTTTTCTGGCATGGTTTTTGTCCTCTTCACTGTTCAAGACTTGCTGAATTTTCAATGCAATAAAGAACATTTTAAGCGCCTGTCTTAGTTCTTGCTAGTTTCACACTTCAGCTGGAAAAGCATTTCAAAAAGTCTGAATCTGCAACTGTGGACCACCTTCTGCTGCCTGATCCTGTCTAATGCCAATGGCAAAATTTCCTCTCAGTTTTATTTGTGCTATTAGATATTATCTGTACTTGTTTTACCTCTCCCTCTCTGAAGAGGAAGAGTCCTCTTCAAATCAACCACTCGAGGAAGATGGCCGCCCACCCCGAGTCTGGTTCTGCTTGAGGAAGTTTTTCCTCACTATGTACTTGCTCTTACAGTTTCTCTTTTTGTGTGCTTCCAGATAATTTATGTTGTGAATTGGTGCTTTATTAATTTAAATTGACTTGAATAGAAAAGGTGATACAAGTAGAATATTTAGAAAAACAGCACAAACCCCTAACAACACCCAGTGGTTACAATAGATCCAAATGCAGATTGTTAAACTATAGCAATGCATCAGATTTTTGTTTGTTTGTTTGTTTTATTTGTTGTTCAAACTACAACTCTGACTGGTACCTACTGGTTACAGCATATTGGTATATGCTGTTCTACTCACTGGCCGTCGAAGCGATGTAGCGTTATCCTGCTGGTCTGGAAGTAGCATGAGATGGTACACTGTCACTGTCAATGGTACATAGTCACTTAAATCACCTTCCTTCCCCATTGTTATATTTGGTATGAACTTCAGCAGATCATCTTAACCATGTCTCCGTGCCACTGAACAGGTGAACTTATTAAATTGTTGAGTGTATGTAGACCTACAGCCTGTGTAAATGATACATTTATATTTTTGTGAAAAATTTACTTTATATCCATTCATAACTGATGCTGCTGCTGTAAGTACTCAGTACCTGAATTGGTTCACTTCTGTGTATAAACTCTAAGTTTAAAGGTAGGGTTGGGTAGGGTCTCTCCTCTGTGCCTACCGCTGCCTGAACTGATGGTCATATTAAATGGCTGGCTGAACTGCGTGCATTTGATAAGTAAAAAAAAAGAACAAACACAATCCCCAAAGCAGATAATTACACAGGTAACAGTAGCAGTGGCATATATAAAATAAACCAGCTGACTGAACATGCTGCTCCATGTTTGCTGTTTGTTTTTGCGGGTCAGGAGGGAGGGATTTCTACTCCCAAATTTTGTCCAATTAAGGACCGCTCTTTTCAGCTGCGTTATTCAGGAGGTTTGGTGGGCTTCAGACATGGCAGTGTGACAGCAGAACCGAACCAAGTGAGAAATGCAACAATGTTACAAACTTTCAGCTCCCTAATCGAACCGAGTCCTCTCTCAGGTGTGAAAACGACCTGCTTCTTTAGCTAATGCTTTCTTTGCCCAGCCCCACAGCATTACTGGGCACGTGCAGCATCCGGAGGACCGTGCGCGTTCACGCTTGGCCACAGTGAGGGGCGGGAGAAGAGGACGAGGGAGTTAGAGACGAGGTGGGGGGGGAGACAGGGTAATGAAAATGATGGCGACCGATGCAGTGGAGATAAGAAACCAAACCAGTCCCTGTCCTTCCCCCGACACCAGTCTCAGCACTCTGTCCATCAAAATAACGCGGAAAAACCAGGACAGACACTGGAAGTTGCGGTTTATTTACCTTCAGTGCTGTGAGTACCGACGCACCGCGACGTCTACACACTCACACGCCGATAACAGGCTTCAGTTTCTCTGTCATAACGTGCCGAGGAATGTACCGCCTCACCACTGACCGACATTTGCCTTGTCACCGTGAAAGAAATGCACTAGCAGGCTTTAACATGGGCATCATATCACATCAGGAGGGAGCCGAGCCTCCAGTTAACGTGTTGTTGGAAGGGAGGGAGAGAGGGAGGGAGGGGGATGCACCGGGATATAAAGGCAGGCGAAGACAAACATGGAGAGGAAACAGAACCCACCAGTAAACAAACAAACAACATATTGCTCTCACTACCTAGCCAAACATTACCTGTGGTCAATCACTAGCATTCACCTTTGAATTCGGCAGTAAATGATCCAGTGGCTCGCGCGTACTTAAGATTCAAGCTTTTTTAAATGACTCTCCTCAGTTACTTTGTCACGTGAGCTATTTCAACATGAGCACGTTTGCTGCTCGTTTCTACCTTTTTTTATTTATTTATTTATTTTATCACGTTTGCCATGTTTTCTCATGTTTGCCCATTGAGCTGTATGGGTTTTTTGATGTAGGCTATTTTACAGATGTTCTCATTAATTACAACGTGAAGTGTACAGGAGATAAAATATATTCATAATGTTATTGATTAAGCTAAATCCAATTGTTCATCCAGTCCATATCTGACCCAGTTGGCATTTCCTCAGTGTAATTTTTGTCACTGTGGTGGTCAAACTTCACTTCCTGTCCCGCTGCTGCTGACAAGTGATTCACTCAGGTTTCATGGAAAATAAATAGGAGTGAGCTCGGTAAAGCTCCCGCTGACAAGTGAGGCAAAGTGGTGGTGATACACATGGCAGGGGAAATGGGGCAAAATGACAAAAAAGCTTAAGTTTGATGGTTTTGGTCGGAGACGGTATCCTTGGCAACCTGTGCAGGAAGTAGGGACATAAGCCCAATTTTAACCCTTAAACCTGTAGCATGTGTGAAGACAAGGGGCATTATCTGTGGTATCAAAATGCCATTACATGTCTATTAGGATCACTTGTTCTTGTCTCTCTGTTATAATTTTGTCTCTAACGCAAGTTATTGAGTCGTTATATTACATGCCTTGGCAGCTGTGAGAACACAGACAATATGAAAAAGATTATAATGACATTTCTAATTACTGATGCCATATGTCCCGCAGCCGTCTTCAGAGGGGTGGTGGAAGAGCAGGGAGGAGGATTGATAAGGGAATGAGAAATGATCAGAGTGATTTAAAATGACAGCTTATTTCTTGTGATGATGGGAGGTCCATAGAGCGCAAGTGATGGATTTTAATGTGACAGAAAAGTGACCCGCCTCGTCAATACAACCAACAGCACGTGATGACAGAGCGGGCCACTTGATGGTTTTTGTTGTCATCTGAGTAAAGGGTCTCAGAGCTGCCTCAGAGTGTGTATGTATCTACTTTATAATGTTGTGTGATTGTGTGACATTGTTTGCGTGAACACGATTGCTGTCACATCAGAGTGAGCTTTCTTGTTTTCGGACCACTGACGTACAGTGGATGTCCTAAAGTATCCAGGCTCCTTCACTTATTACCTTGTGTTTTTGTTTACAAATTTTTTACAGATAATTTGTAGTGTGAATGTTTTACAAGCACAGGAGATGAGTTTGCTGAGTTTGTTGGTCAGTGTCGGGCTTACACAATCAGGGTTTTTACCCACTTGTGGTGATTAACAGTCTTAATGGGCCTTGACTTCATCTTGTTTTCGGTTTGTACCTGTGAGCACAAAGAAAGTCACCTACAGCTGTAACTACATCTTATTTTATATCACCGCTTAGACGTTGTAGTGGTTGTTGGTCAGTTCAATATGATATATTTTTGATACTCTAATTTATAAAACTCATCTTTTTACACACTATTAAGACCATTTCATTGAAAACTGCACTGATGCTGCCTCTGTGAGTTACTGACTCACACATATGAAGTGCTATGAAAATGGACCTTTTTAAAGTGACTTCAATTGGTCCTTTGATATTGAAGATGTATCGGATGATGATTTTTTTTTGTGAAAATCTTTATCTGGATTCTTGTGGTTTTGCCGCAGTGTTAAGTCTGTATCACCCTTTCTCTGGGATTCTTCTTAAAATACTCCAATTTGTGGAGGATGTCATCCCTTCTCTCTCTCGAGAGAGAGAGGTTGGGCACGCACTTAAGACTTTCTGAAGGACAAGTGGAGGGGTGGAGTGTATGTAAAGCCTACACAGCTACAAAAATGTTTCCATATTTTAACATACTTTTTTTCTCTTGTCTTTACCAGCACCCAGGATATTATGACCTGAGTTGTTAAAACCCACAGCATGGCATTATGGCTTATGGCCCATGTGGACTTTAACCAAACATGATTATAGTTAAGTGTTTCAGTCCACACCACTGAAACCTTTGCATGAGTTTTGTGCCCTACCAAACACATTGATCATACATTACATAACCTGTCCTGCGTGAGAAGCCCTGCAAGGGCCCAAGCTGGATTCCACACAACAGTTTCAGATGTTGATGTTTGACAAATAGATTTTCTAAAAGCCCCACTATGAGTACACCACTACTAACATGAACAGGAAAAAATATCTATTTGATCTTTTTTTTTTTCAGCTCATATGATAGCCAGAAGAGGCTGTGTCCCATCAGCGTGGGGCACCCTGGCAGCTGGCCAGAGCTTTTGGCCTTACAGCAGTTGCCCATGCAATGATCACTGGCCTCAGCTCTGCCTGTGATAGACAAACACACACACACACACACAAAAAACATTGTTAAATGAATACTTAACGAATTGTAAAACTTCAGAATCTCAAATGAATATGTTCCAAGTTCTGCTGGTTCTGACACATGCAGAGAAACAATATTCTATATATGAACCACACCCACCACAGCCTTGTTATGAACAAGCATCCCATTAGAGATGCAGTTCATCTCAACATTTAAAAGCCACTTTTTCCTCCTTCCTGACAAACTTTATTTTGTGTGAGCTGGTGAAAATCATACCACAAGGGTTGATGTGATGACAAAGTAGTATTTCAGAGGTCTAAGGCTTTGCTTTTTAATGCCAGTGAAACAAGACTCCTGCTGTGCCTACTAGAGGCAGCTCATAAAAACTGTGAGACCAGAAACCAGCTCAGAACAGCAGGGGACTTCAGAGTTTTGGTCCTTGATACAGTTTAATTCAATTTTATCTGTTTAGTGATAAATTATAACACACATTATGTCCCACTGAGTAAGGTCAAGAGGAGGGGAGAGAGTAGAAAGGCGGGGAGAATGAGAGAGAAGAGACAGATGTGGTCCCCAGAGGTGAGGTCATGTTGGTTCAGGCTTCGACTGCCCAACCACTGTCTTCACTACCAGAAATGTTGAAATGCTGAATACCCCAAGAGAATGACAAGCTGAATTCTTTATTACAACTTTTTTTTCCTTTTCTTTCTTTCTTTTATCTGTATGTTTTTTTTTTTTTTTCAAGAAACTTACTGACTCTCTCTTACCCTTTGGCCCTCCGGTTGAGACTTGGGGTGATTGATATTTATTTGTCAAAAGTTCTTTTCCTTCCACCTCCAGGAACATACACGTAGGACATGAAATAATAATTACAATGAATTAATTGTGAAATTAATTTAACCAGTAATCTTGCACTCAGTTAAAACTACTTGATCTTGATTGTCAGGAAAGGTGGTCACTCACATTATAATGCGTAATACATCTGACTCACCTCTCCTGTTGCAACATGCTGGTCTTTTACCCTCTTGTAAGTTGCACTTTCTCCACTGAAACCACCATTATTACCTATTATTACCTACTATTATGGTTCATTCACAGATAGTTATGGTCTGTGGTTTATGTTGTGATCTACTTTGTGATCTGTTCTTTCTTATGACGATGGCAGCTAATGGTTGAAAGGCATCTGTTTTTTGTCCCAAGTTAAATATCAGACTATTCAAGTATAAGTGCTGACATATTCATTGCCTTTTTTGTTTTTCCGCTAATGCATTTTGGTCTCTTTTTTATTTCTGCTGAGTAGAACATGTTTATTTCTATAGGAAGAAAAAGTGATAGTATTTGGGGCCAAAGGTAAAGAAAGGCATACTACCTTCCACATCTCTTGTTCTCCCACTTCAGTCAGTCTGGTCTTTACACTGCAATGATGTCCAAATATATGGATTCAGAATTATGTTATGTTATTATACAGCAAAACACATTTAGGGCCTGGTTTACTAAAGGTTTGCATGTATAAAAACGTGTGCAAACTTGATTGCACATGCAAACACATGCTGAAGCTGATCAACACACCGAGGACAATCAGGCACACCGAGGACTGCGTCTCTTAAACGAGCAAAATAACACACGCAATCCATTTAGCGTGTTTGGCTTAATGAATATGCAAATATGGGCATTTCTGCCAGAATGTGCAAAATATGGGGAGGAGTTATTGCGTCTTTATTTAGCACGTTTGAAAGACAAGTCTTAACTGGCACAGCTTTATGCACAAATGGCTGCAGTTATTGAGTTAATACCTGCCAGGGAAAAAGTCCTTTCATCTCTCTGTTTCCTCATGTTTGGGTCATTCCAGCGAACGGTAGCAGTTTTTCAGGTGCATAAAAGTCCTTTGAGCGGCATTACCCACGCCGCACGTCTCTCCTCCCATGCGCTCCTCTCCTCCCTCTCCAGTACCTGGCTGCTCAGCTCTGGGAGCGGGACTGAGAGACGTCACTGCTGCCTTCAGCCTGTCTGATCAGGGGTTTAGATCTGAGTGTGTCCCCTGCGCCACAGCGCTCAGCTCCAGCCCAGTGAGTGACAGCAGGGATCCCAGTTACCTGCTCAGCTAAGACAGTGAACTGCACCTGCTGCTCAACACTGGTCAGGGCTCTTCCCCGTTTGCTGAGGTCTTATGATAAACCAAATTTTCTTTTGTTTTTCACCTTCTATCTCTCCATCTTCTCTCCACCTCATCTGTTCTCTTCTTGTTTTACCAACCACATTTACTTTCTCACAGATAATCTCCCACGTTTCTTCTGCTGCAGCTCAACAATATGTTTATTTGCCCTCTCTATTAATCCATCGGATCAAATTTAATTCTGAGTTTGTGGCCATCCAGCTCTCTGTCCACACTCTCCATGATGGAAATGATTACTACGCGCCAAACCGTTATGCAAATACTGTGGTTTGTGTGTGTTGTCATTTAATGGGTTACTCTCAGTGGATTACCTGTTTTGCGTGGGCTAACCAAACACGCAAAAATTAACCAGGAGCACGCAATTTAGCGCCCCTTATCTGGGATCTTAGTGAATCAGGCCCTAAGTTGACTTCCACTGTAAAAGTCTTATTTTTGTGGAGAACATTAACTGTATGGGCTCAAAATGAGTTGGAGGTAATTATGTGTACAGTGCCGTGCCCTCAGCTGGCTCAAGCAAGACTTTTAATAAGCAACATGTTTCTGGAGATCAAGTAAGGAATTCCCAGAAGGACAGTAATGAACTTTAACAATAAAGGTCTTCCATAAATAATAACTGAAATACCCTTTAACAGTTTATAGTAAATGTACTTCACTCAGACCTGGGAAATTCAGTGCATCTTGTCAGTAAGGTTTACTTTTTAAAAAGTCTGTTACTATCAAGTGATATCTCATCAAACTTACCTTGTTCATTAAAAAAGTTATTTATTTAGAAACTGAATGTGCTTAGATTCAGAGGAAACACTACTCACCTGTTTGAACAATCACAAATTATCAGCTGTGTTTCTTTTTCCTCCCTTGAACCTGATCTGTTGAGTCTGTCTTATGGTTTTTCCATAATCAGCTCAGCTTCAGTGAGTGTGAAGTCTTTGGGTCCCTCTGTATGCATCTCATGCATCCTCAGGAACTGCAGTATGTCATATACCATGTAGCTCTGCTGTGTATAGCTGGAGGGCACTGGTCAGATGGCCATAGTGACTGCCTTCGCCTCAGCAGATGTTGCTGTCACAATTTCCATATCCAGTGACTTCTTGACTCTATGCTCTGTGGAGATAGCATGAAATACAGACACCCTGTCCTGTGTCACAGTTGACCTGAGGTGTGTTTTAATGAGTTTCAGTGATGAGAAACTTCTCTCACCTGAAGCTACTGTGACAGGCAGAGTGAGAGCAAGTCTGACGGCTGAGCTTGAATTTGGATAGATGTTGATGTTCTTGTGTGTGTGGGTGTGTGTATTAGGCTTGTCACAATAACAGAATTTCAGTAGTCGATGCCAATGTCGGTGAATTTCCATGATTCTCGATACTCTTGATTCGATACTACGATGCGGACCAGATGCCAATTCATTCATTTTTCAGCTTGTTCAGTCTGGGTTCACACTCTTGGTCCAAAACGCTGCACCACTGGCAGAGTGTCATGTTTCCATGACGACTGACCGGAAAAGACGCGTGGTACATCATGTTTACATGACTCAATCAAACTTGTGGTGTACATCAGGCAGGTGGAGCTGATCAAGTTCGTTCGGCCACGTTCACCTAACTAATGGACCACGCCTAAATTCCACTGTGGCCGCACCGAGACCATCCCTTTAGCCTCATGCGAGCATACTGCTGCGTTAGTTCCCACAGGAATCGACACGGCCCACTAAGGGCAAAGTTGTATATCTGGTACTCACGATACTGGAAAAAAAAGCAGGTATTGACACATTTTTTCAGTACAAACATGATTTTCACTTAACATTCAAACTAATGTGGCTGCCACGGTTTTTGTAGGACCAACATTTATCCTCAAAAAGGAATTATGTTAGTGTAATGTATGTAAATCTCCAAAGAGCTGCAGCCCTGGGATGATGACGGAGGTTGACCGGCTGATCACCTCGGGAAACCGGCTGCTGGCCTCTGAGATGACCCGCAGTTGGCCTACTGGTCCACAGGTGGCTCTTCACATCTCTGAAAACGTCAGAGCAAATTTCCAAAAAGGCCTTATAACATGCAGCTAGAAGCTTCGAAGTGCAAGAAGCTCTCATGTGACATAGGCTGGATCTATAAGAGGCAGGAAAAGCTTGTTTGAAGAGCTCTCCTGTGGATGACAGAGTTTGCTTTCTTCTTTCATACTC
>OMNW01032215.1:32438-54930 GCA_900303245.1 Selene dorsalis
GTAACACAATAACTTTGGAACAAAACAAAAATACAGCCTTTAAAACTAAATTAAAAGATAGGCTATTGTCGTTTCACCTACTTGGGGTCGCCCTTTTTTCTCCTCAACACGATCCCAGATTTTAGATTTCTTGTCCGACATGATATTAATAATTAACTGTCTAACAACCGCGATATATCCTATCGACTATTTGGGGGCAGCCCTAATCAGAAGAGTAGAAAGAAATAACATACAGCCAGAAGCTTCTAAGTGCAAGAAGCTCTCATGTGACATAGGCTGGATCTATAAGAGGCAGGAAAAGCTTGTTTGAAGAGCTCTCCTGTGGATGACAGAGTTTGCTTTCTTCTTTCATACTCAGACTGTGTACTCGTTCTTTCCTGATGCAACTTCAGCCAGCTCATCTCCACCTCGAGCCTCTCTTCTATCTCCCTGGCACTTTTTACTTTGTTGAGTTGAATGCACCATCGAGGAATCTCTGTCATTGCCTTGATTTATTTCCTCACCGTCTCGCCTGAAACTTTGGTGCTCTGCACTTTATTTATGTGGAACAACACATTGTACCACACGGTGGTGCCACAAAAAAGCCATCCCAGCTGGCATCGACTGACAGATGCGCAACAAGAGAGACTGCATCTGCTTCCCATTTTTCTGTGGTGTGCTCCCTTGGAGCTCTTTTGCCTGAATTCACCTCAAATGCTCTCACGTGACGGCTTCGGCGTCCTTTCCTTTGCCAGATTGAAACAAGCTGAGTTGACACGAAAAGCTAAATTGCTGGATGGTTCACAATTACAGTAAATCTTTTTTAAAATCTAACCCCAGTGCAGAGCATGTAGACCCAATGGCTAATCAAAAAGTGATCATGCTTCTCTGCCCTGTCTTAATCACACAACGCTCATCTTTTTAAAAGAAGGATCCCATGGATTTACAGAGCTTCTTAAATGTGAATGGGGTCATTGCTTCTTTTGCAACAAACGTAACTTTTGGTAGTTTTGCCATTAACTTTCTGTTTTACTCCTGTTTTTTGACTGCCTTTTTCCTTCCTATTAGTCTTGAGATGGCAACCGTATACATGAATTATTTCCACAGGTGTGCACTTGTATAGCAGAATAGTCCACTGAACTTGCTTAAAGTTTTAAAGTCCACCTCTGGGTCAGAGGTTCAGGGGCCTGTTGAGTGGGAAGCTTGTGGCAGAATAAAAACAGAGGGCAGGGAAGAGCCTGGCAGAGTTACCATCTGGAGACATCAACTATAGTTGGAACAGATTTGGTCACTGCAATAGTCATAATTGTGTAAGATATCGTAATCGATGAGGTTCTGCAGCGTAGAGTTGAGTTTGGAGACAAGTTAGGGGTCCAAAGTAGACAACACATATTACACCTTGGCCCACATTTGCAGGTCACTGAAATCCAGGTTGACTCAAACCCATTGACCTGAAGACACGAGGTAAAACTACAACCATTTGTTTAAAAGGTTGCTATTGTCCAAGTGGTGTTCCTGATCATGTAGTCTGTTTCATACAGAGGTCGACCAGTTATTACTGATCAACTGCTGCAGATTAGATGTTTTATAAATAAATAGGGAGTCATCTTAAATTTGGCTGATGGCTGCGCTGCTCCCATCATGTACATCAATGCTTTGGAGGCTTTATTCATGAAGTCAAGGTTATGTCCTTGTGTACCAGGGATAATTACCAGCGGCAACAGGGGGCTGGTATTGTTTTCACCTTGTGAGCCTGTCGGTGTTTGTGTGTGTGACAAAATGTTGTCCTGTAGACTCTTAGTGTGAACTACCACAGAGGCAGTTTTTGTGTCTTCTGTCTGTCTGTCTGTCAGTCTAGTAATAATCACCGAATACTCAAAGTCACGATTTCATTAATTCATGCCAGACACACGTTTATATTAGTTTGTTTTTTTTGACACATTAAATTTAATCAAAGTAATATTTTATGAAAACATCTGGGATTAAGGCAGGGGGAAAAGTCTCAAAAATGCAATACGTGCTAGAGCAGCACTTTGTGAGAAATGACATTTTTGTTTATTTCAGGTTTATTGAAAGCCACAGACAAGAGAAGACTCTGAGAAAAACAATTGCCACCATGAAGAGAAAAGAAATCTGACAGATAAAAAAATATGACCTCCTACCTGGGCATTACGTCTTCTGAACAAACTCCTGAACAAAGCTGTTTTTATAGCTTTCTGGCTGGAAATTAAAACTATAGTGGTGGTGCTCATATATAAAGATGTGCTGCCAGAAGAAAGAGGAGATCAAATAAATTGCATCCCTTTTGGGAGAGATAACTGTGGGAGATAATGGATCTGAAGTTCTTAGAATAAAAACCTAGAGCACTTCATGCGTGTCAGTGAAGCTTTAAGCCAATTAAGGCAAAGTTGTGCTGTCACAGGTGGTCGGTTCCCTGTAGGTGCAGCTAGAAGAGAGCAACTACGGCACCTGGGTCTGAAAACTCTCACAGGTTTCATGTCATGTGACATGGTCATGTTCTGCAGCGAGGTCTGAAAACTTCTCTGAAGAGTGTGTAAGTCAGCTTTGCACAATGCTGCATCAAGTCCAACTTGCAGTGTCTGCAGCAGTGGAAAGCAACACCAGTGCTAATTGTTGCCTCTGTCTTGTCTTTTCTTCTACTGAAGCTTGCGCGCCCACCAGCTTGTCCCGCCTGTCTTGTCTCTCTCCATAATAGCGAGTCAGTGTAGTCTCTAGTCTGCCCTGAAGACAGCTTTGCTCATAACCTCTTTTATTTCAAACACAATGATAGCCAAAGCTCTTGTCAAGTAACAATCACCTCCCTCCACATGTGGTGAAATCCTAGCTCACCGTACCTTGCAGACATTGCTTTTTCAAAGTCGAGGTCAAAGATATTTGAAAACCATGTTGTGGGTATTTTTTAGCTTATTGTTTCTCAGAAGGAAATAACATACACAACTTTGACAACATAAGTCATGTAAATATCATACATAAACATCATACAGCTGCAAAAGAACTCAGAGGCCACCAGTCACACAGTGATAACGATGGTGCAGGACAAAATGAACACAGAACAGCGCAGTGTTTGCATCATGTCATTTCAGTTTAATAAAGGCAGTTGGTATCAGCCTCTCTCGTCCTGCCTGTTTGTATGTCTGTGTGTGTCGGCATCTGCCGCCAAAAGGGAGTCGTGTGAGGGAAGGTGAGGTGGAGCTGGTGGTCAGATGATTTGCTGTAATGCGGGCCTCTAATCTCAGACCGGTGGCAGCGAGCTAGGACTAGTTGGTTGTGTGAAAATGAATGATTGTAGAGATGATGTGTGCAGTTTTGAGAAATGCGTTTCGTTCTACACCTGTGAATAAATTGAAAAAGCAGATGGAGCGGCAGAAGGGGACCGGTTACAGTGAAAGCTCAGCTGAGATATCGCTGCTGGTACTAAAGTTATTTGAATTCATGCTGACGCTCGGTTTCTTTTTTCATCACAGTCGATAATTCCACTGCCTGGATCTGCATCTCTGAATTGTTCCTGGAAATTAAACATGTCAGTAAATGTCTTTGGTTGTTTTGATACAAGACCGAGCCTTGACTGTTTATTAAGAGTAAGTTCCACCTCTGTGACAAGTAGCTGGGAAGTCAGTCTTAAATTTTTGACTTGTTGATGCTTTCATCTGATCAAACTTTGTTTGTCTTCCTAGATTTCTTGACCATTGCAACAATATTAGGAACTGGAATCTTAGGTGAGTACTTTTATTTTCTTATGTAGGATATTAACAAATGTTAATTGACAGTCTAAACACCAGGACATCACCCTCATACTGTTCTGTGTCTTTTGCACAACACTGACTTTAGAATAGGAAGTCACTTAATGCCAAACAACAGGTGAAAAAAATGATGACTGTCTCTAAATTTTGATAACCAGTTTAAAGAACTCCTCTGAGTTTGTTACTTAGGATTGTGATAATTAAAACTATTAAGACAGTTACAATTGTGGATTACAACTGTGATGTACTGAACATTGTTGAGATCTGGATGTGGATGTGCGTAAGACCTTACTCGATGATTAAGTCGAAGATCAGTAACACCACACACTACAGTTTACATCTCTCAATCATTTTTGAAAAATTACGGTTGGACTGAAGGTGTGACTAGTTTACGTTTGATTCAAGCAATATGGTTGGAAAACTTCGATGAGCTGTATTTGCTCTTTCTACAAGGCTTCTTTTTCTGTAATATCAGTTCATTTTGAAATGTAATTAAAGCTCGGTCCATCTCTCAGCTTTCATTGGCATGGCAAATTTAACTGTGGTTTATGAAGTGTAGTTAACACCAGAGAGATTTTTGTAGAGGTGGGAATTACATGGGACATTACATTTAACTACTTTGTTTTCAGCAGGGTCTTCATGTAGTTCCACAAAGGTGGAGCCCTTCCAAGTTAATACTTGTTCAATCACTTAAATCTCATATTGAAATGAGCACTATCCATTAAATTTTATGGGAAGTTGGAGCCAGAGCAGAAAGTGTCTGTCTGTCTGAGAAAGAAAGATGAGCAGAGAAAGGGACATATAGGCAGGTAGATACGCTGCCTAAAAGTTGAACATGTCTTCAGATCTACTTCTGTGAAATCAAATTCAGAAACAGATCAACTTTTTATCCCTTTCTAGGTCTGCCAGTCACGATAGCCCACGCTGGACTGGTGCCTTTCCTTGTCTCCTTTATTGTTGGCTTTTTTGTCCAGGTTAGTAAAACATTGACTCTTATCTCTTATTCTCTGTGCACTTCCTTCATACAGCCTTTTAGTATACATAAGTGAAACAAATTACAATATCATTCATTCTTCAGTGCTCAACTTAAGTCCTTTAGCCTCCCATAGCTCATTTATTTGAAAGCTGTATACAGGGCAACCAGGATTCTTGTTCATGGGACATTGTAAATATAATATTAACTACAACAACAATTAATAACTGTTAATATTTTATAATGTTATAATATAATTTTTCTTAATCTGTCATGCAGGCCTTGCTTATTTACCTGTTTGTGGAACTTCTTCAGAAATGTCAGGTGGTGCAGCTGGAATCTCTGAAGGTGAGCAGCTGATCAAACTCCACCTGTATTGTTTTTGCTTGACTCCACTGGTAACACTGGAAACAGACTACGACACAACTTCACTGACAAAGTGCTCAGTGTGCTGCATGTTACAGATGTGGTTTTATACTCCTCCTAGTTGAATTCTGATTGAATGCTAATTTTGTCATCTTTTCCACAAAGTGCTTTATCTACTGCTCAAACAGCTGCTCTGCAGTATAATACACTGAACAGCAAAGGAATGCATGAATTCAGTGATTTTGAAGATGTAGTACCAAAGGAGAAGCCTGCTTGATGGCAAGATAAAGCAATGACAGTATGCAGAATATTTGAATATTTTCACCATCACCGTGTCCCACATGGGTCAGAGTTATAGGTGCTCACATTCTTCCATGAGGATTGTTCTTGTTCATCCTTGATGCGTTTGTGACCAGTTTCTTAGTTGGTCCAGAGTTTAGCTTCAGCCCTTGGATTAGTTTGCCTGACCTGATTGATTCACGTGTGCTGACCGAGTTTGTAGAAAAGACGCTGCCTCTGATATCTGTGTCTGACTTCTGCATATTGACTCCTCCTTGTGGTTGTGATAATATGGAATGCAGTTGTTTTTCATGTTATCAGTTATTTTGAGAGTTCAAAAAGTATTCTCTGAAAAAATGTTATTATGACAGCACAGCATGTATTTTAGCATCCATAACAATGTCAGCTGATTTTTTTTCAGCTGATTTTATTCTATTTATGATTTTATTAGATAATCAATAAATTCCAAACAAATGGACAATAGAATATATTAGTCATGGGAAAAAAACATATTGACTAGTGTAATCTCTGTATGTTGATCCTAGACGGATGTTGCAGAGTGTATTGTGATGGACCAGGTGAGCGTGGAAGATTCACCTTTAACAGAGGATGAGGATGAAGATGATGCTGAAAATGCAGAAGCTGGTAAGAAACCATTTTGTGAGGGGCCAACACATGTATAACCGTGGCCTAATATTTCTGGCTCCTTGTATAATTTCAGCATGAGAGACGATGAGCTACAGCAGCAAATGCCTGTCTCATAAACTGTTTTCCTGTTTCCTTTGTTCAATAGTTTTAACTTAAAATTTAAAGTTAAAATGACATCACATGGATGAAGAAGAAGAACTATAGGACTTCATTTTACCTCTTATTAACAATAAAATTGGAACTTCTTCATCTTCTCCTCCAGTCGTCAGCTCCAACTTTAATGCTTTGACACTCTACAGTCCGACCAATGTGAAAACTGTGGGCCACTGTTGACTGCTACTGATCCAACGAGCAAACAATATGATGGATCACATTCCTGCACCCACATGCATACAGTAGCTGTTGACTAAATCACACAGTGTGTCCTTATTCGATCCAGAATGATTCAATTATTCACCTTTATTCACCTTAGATAGTGTTACAGTGCACACTGTACACACTGTATCGGATTACATTAAATTGCATCATAAACTGATACATCAGGATGGGTCTGATTTGAATTTTATTGACTGTTAACAGGATGTTTTGGATCACTGATTTCATATTGAGATATTAATCAAATAGGTCTCAGTGGGCGAGATCCACACACCCACTTAAGAGAATTTGGAAAAATCTCATTTATAACAATTATTTTGAGGCATTAACCATGGGAGAGAATACTGAGGCTGATGGCAGGATGCAAAGCTGCAAGTGTGTTATCATATCATTCTAGTACAGTTCTCAATTTTTGATCCATTACAATTTGTTGATCCTGTTTGGTGTAACAACATTTCCTCTGTGTTTACTACATATACTACATATCCACTGCACCAACTGTACTAATACAAATAGTATTTTCACTTTTGTTTTTTTTGTTTTTTTAAGTCAATGTTAAGCTGGTTTTGATGCACAAGTGTTTTACAATGAAAGCCTTGCAGTGAATTAATGGGCACAGTCCCTTCCTATTTTCAATCATTTAATGAGACAACTATATGTACTTTGATGGTAGCTTGAAGGAGCTATTTGTAAATTTTACTATGTCTACATAGCCAACTTTAATGTTAACAGCTGCTTGCTTAACCAGTTTAGAGGAAACATTGTGAGTTCAGAATCAGACCTTTATTCCTTCATGCACCAAAAGTTGTCTCCGGTGGTTGAGAACGACCCCTTTGTATTACTCATAGTCATATCACTTCTTTTAACTGAAGTGAGTATGCTAACAAGTATTAGACTTTAGTATCCAGGCTGCCCTGGAGTACACATAATTACCTCTTTTACTGTGAATGTGATGGTGGCTAAAGGTTATGGTATGTTTACAGCTGTGAATGCTATTGTGGCAATGTAACAAGACGTATCTTAGCTCTTAAATAAAGTTAGCAAATTGCAAGATATTGGAATAGTGTGACTAGAATCCACATGATTTTACAGGTGTATTTTGATTTCTGTTTTATCAGTTGGGTTTTATAGGTGGTAATGAATTTCCATGATTGTCACACATCAAATACTTTCAGTATTTAGAGGCTGAACCCTTTGGCTTGAGAAATGAAATCCCATATTATCCATTATCCATGATGCATTAGACTTAGCTAGACCAGTGACTCCTTGCTTCCAGCTGCATTGCATAGTCACCAGGGGCACATATGGACTATATAAGCGTGTGTGCGTGAGTGTTTGTGCATGCACTAGTGTAAGTAGTGCATGAGTGAACAGCATGACAAAACCATCTTTTCAGCAGTGAACAACAAAAGACATTTTTCCCTGGATGTGTGAGAGTCTTCTGAAACAAAATAGCCAACAAATAATGTGATACTCAATTGTTTTTGTTAAATCTCCCCTGCTCATTTCTGTCTATTTTTATCATCTCCATTACAAGCATCATGTGGCCAAAATCTCTAAAGATGTATTTACACTTTCAGACTCACAGGGATATCAGACAATACGCAGAAAACCATTCAGCCATGATTACTGGTGGATTAGTGATGAGGCTTATTGCGGGCTGATCCTATTATTTGCTAATAAAATGTCAAGCTCTCTCATTAAACTTCTGAAAGGATAGCCATATGCGCACACATGCATAACTCACTGTTGGGTAAGTTACTTCTGTTAAAGGATCCCACTGCCATAGTAACATCAAGTAAACTCATGATTGTGAGTTTGTAGTGACTCACCTGTCCTCATGATATAACAGTTTGTGTAGCGGTTAATATACATATGTGTCATTAGCATCATCCACTCACCTACAGTAGAATGATTTGCTTGCTGTATGAGCTTCAGTAATGCTTGAGAAAATGTATCTTGTCTGGATGACATTGCACAAATTAATCCATAAAATAGGTTTGCTACTAAATAGTTATTTAATCCAGAAATCTGTGACATTACCACCACACTACTGATCAATGTAGTTTAAACTAGTAACGTTGTGCCACTGTGCAAAAGTGGTATAACTAGCTATTTTCACAGGATCACATATTCGCAGTCAGCAACATTTATAGCTTGACCCTGTTTATGAATAGATTATTTCAGTATTAGTCATCCCCCATGCTGCCTGGAATATAAACTGATAATTGCTGGATGTGTCCCTTGCAGACTGAGAACCTCTGAATGCATTCATCAGTCATAAAAGGCTTTGAGATATAAGTCCGCTCTGTCTTAAACCTGCGACTGACCTCTTCAAGTAATGAATGCAACAGTTCCAGGGTATGATTTAAAACTGCTCCTAGCGTAGTTTGATGAAACTGTGGAAATGAGATAAAAGTAGAAAAACAGCAGCCGTATAATGATGATGTTAATGAAAAAAATTCATTTCTTAATCAGGATGTAACACTGGGGGGTCACCTACTCTATGTTTGAATAAACCATTAACTGCATGTTAATGTGTAACCTGTTTCAGACTTCACTAAAATGCTAAAAAGAAAGCTGGATAATGACAAATCTTTCTTAAACATAACAGAACTTTTACACATTGGTTAAAAATGACTGAGAACACCTGCTGCTCTCTTTCTGTGCTGGACCTTGATGCTTTTACTGCAGTAAGATACTTTGCTAGTTTTCTTCTTTTTTCTGTCTTTTTTTTATTTTGTCTAGTTTGCTGGAGTGTAGCCTACAATGAAATTAAGCAATTTATGCTAAAACTTTCACAAAGCCTTTACTCCATGATTTAAGAACTGCCTTATAATTATATGGACCAATGGGTTCTTTGGCTGTTACTTCTAAGCTGCTTGGGTAACCCACTGACTGGAAAAATCATATTGTATAATGGCTAATTTGTTGTCTATGTAACTTGCCATATTTCATTTTCTGCGTTAGACTATAATTTCATGGTCCCATTTCAGTGTTAGAGCTAGTTTTGTACCTACTGATGTTTTTTTCAGTTTTGGTTGTCACGTTTTTGTGGTTTCTGCCAACTGTCACTTAAAGCCAGACTATGTTGCTTTTGTTCAGCATTTATTTTGTAATCACTTCTCTTGGTTGTCCCAACTCACTCATTATCCATGGAGCTCTATGTAGAGGACTACATAGTCAGTTAGGGGTAAAAATGGAAAAAACACTTTTAGACACTGATCGAGTCATTTTCTCTGCAGTGTTTTCATGTCTATCAGTGTGAGCACAATGCATGACAGTAGTGACAGCAGTTTACAATATTTTCTAAAGATGCAATGAGATACTATGAGTCCACTATATGAGATATAATAATCCCCACTATACATTTGGTTGGCATTCCCAAGTGCCAAACTCACTGTAGGGGAGTACATGATTATTTTGGACACAGTCTAATGTTAGTTTTCCTTCCTGTCTTTGACCTGTTTCTCTCTATTGTGATTGTCTGCCCGGCCCTGATGTGTTTCATCTGTGTTCAATCACCCTTGCCTCCCTTGTGTATCTACAGTAAGTCTCTGCCTTCCCCTCTTTCTTTGTCAGTTCATCTGTTTTGCTTGTGTAGTTCTGTTCAGCTTCACCCAGTAATTCCTTGTGTGCAAGTTTGGTTTCCCCTGTGTCCCTTAGTGCTTTTTGTTCACTTTGCCCCTCATGTTACCTTTTGGAATCTTCCTGGGTTTAGACTTGTGTTTATAGACCTTGTCTCGCTCACCTCCTCAGTTCGGAGGGTTTTACCACTTCAGTAAGTCCTGCGTGATTATTATTTAATTAATCGGATTTTGCAACAAAGCTGCCTTGTTGTTTTGCATTTGGACCCACCCTATACCGAGCAATATGGTCACTTTGGTTATTTCTATGACTGTCTTCGACTAAAGATTTTCATCGTCGAATCTGATTCGTCAGATTTTGCCTTTAGTCATGTTGTTTTTCCCTCACTGATTCATGATCTCATTTGTGTCTTTTTCTGCTCCAGAGAAAAGAGCTAAAACACCCAAATAAACTTATGTAATTCTTCAGTTGGCTTAAGATAAAAATAAGAGGAAGTTCTCCATCCATCCTTCTCCTTATGTCACTCATTAAGCTCACGTACACAACATCACCGTCTCTCTTTAGATGGTGGTGTAGCCATGATGAGTAGTCCCGTCGTTGTGTGGGCATTATATGCACATCAGTGCTTGTACTGTATAGTTGGTTCAGGGCCAGGGGTCGAGTGTCACAGCATCATGGACAGCGACTGCTTCACTCAGTTTAATAGAAAAAACTTTCTGCCCACAGACGAGTGCGAGCCTGTGCTCAAGCACCCACTGTGATGTTTGTATCAAAATAGGCTATATTATTAGAAAACAAAGACATTCTATGTAAAATCTCATATTCAGCAGCAGTGAGTACCCCTATATGTTCAGAATGGTACGATCTTTTGTCATAACCACATTTTGCGACGATTCGACGACGAGGTTAATAGTTGAATCAGACCTCTCCGAATCGAATTGTCGAATAGTTGGCTGTTCAGAGACACCCCAAGTTATTTCCATTTAATGCCTCACGTGAAATAAATATAAAATCTTTCGTCCAGCAGTGTCCACCAGTATAAACAAGCCATCATTATTTAATCAAATCAGACAAAAACACCTCTTAACCATAAATGTTGGATGTGCATGCTGTGCAGTTGATGGTGTGAAGGACTGGCATGTTTTTTTTACTTAAACTTGAGCACTGGCACAGATGGTGGTGGTGGTGGTGTTTGTGTGTCAGTGCTCTGTTCTTATATAATGAACCTCTGCTTTGCTATCAATATAACATGCTTGTTTGTCATTAATTTAAGATGCTCATTTTGACTATAATGTTTAATAATGTACACTCTGCCAGGACCACTTATATCAAAGTTATTACACCACAAACAAGCACTACAATTGTAATTGGCTGCATGGCTTCACACTGGAAGTTGAATGGGAGCTCAAACTAAAAAGAGAAGCAACAGTTCCCCTGGGTTTGTAGTAGAACATGGTTCCAGTCCAGATGAGTCATCTTAAATAAACTTAAAAAGAACAACACAATGCAATTAATAGTTTAAGCCGGATGTGAAATAATGAAAGACATGGTGGAGCTAAGGTTGGTGGCGAATGAGTGACTGCTGCCTCATTATCTGATCATGACCTGACCTGAACGTTTAATCAAACTCTATTAGGATCTTATCCCACCTATCATTACTGGCTCCTGGTCTTTGTAAATTTCTGTTTCGTCTATTTAATGATTTTGTAGTTGTGAAATACCCCTAAAGATCCTTCAAAAATCTTGAGAAGAAAAAGTCACTTTCATTATCAAGAGTGAGACCATAAACCTGTGATGAGGGGTCACAAGTCATCCACACTGTATTGCTATAAACCTTGAAGCAACACTCTTCAGTTTGGTGATGGTAAGAATTCAGTGAACTGACCATCTTGTCCATTTGTCTGTCTGGGTTTTTCAGATGCAGGTTTACTGCAGTCGGATGCAGTTTCTCTGCACAACCAAGAAGAAGGCCTGCATCCCAACCTTCATCTGCTTGGCTACATCTTCCTCTCACGGCCCATGAGCCACGCCTTCAACTGCATCCTCCTCTTCCAGTTGTAAGTTACCCTGAAGTTGATCTTTGCAGGACTTTAATGGAAAGGGACAGTGTGCATTAATTAACATTACTGTAAATGTTCCAGTATAGGTAAGTAGCTAGTTTTCAACTGTAGTCCCTGGGCAAAGTGTTAGCTGCCAGCCTGTAGTAAAACAACACCACAAAACAACATTACAGTCATTGCATACCGTATACAAATTACTTGGTATATCACTAAAATAACACTACATAAAATAAACTACATATGTCACTGAAATAGTTATATCATCATCATACTTTATTGTCGTTGTAAAGTGCATACATCCAGATTCGTATGGGGTTCTTTACCCTGTGCAATCAAAAAAAAATAAATATAAGGCACCAAGATAACGATACAATAGAAATACTTGCTAGAATTTTCTTGTCAGATACACATACGCATACAATCAAACAGTCTTCAGTCATTCAGCAGCCTGATCACCCATGCATAAAAAGTGTTCCTGAGCCAATTTGCTCAACTCAATATGCAGAAACACATACACATACAGCAAATAGAGACAGAACATAAAGGTGTAGCATGCAGAAGAGCTCAAAAGATGCATAGGGACATGTCTCCAAAAGGAATGCAACTAGACAACCAAGCAGGCAATCAACACAGTAATCATGCAACAATAAGCATGCCACAAGCAGGCAATACAAAAAACAAACATTTCAGCAAGCATTAATTACACTGAATGTGTGAGACAGGATGAAGCTGGGTGTATTTTTTCTTTGTTGGTTATCCCATAACCTGGTTTCCCTTTCAATTGTGCATTTTCCCTTTTACAAAAGAGGCTTAGCACAATTAGCTCCCAACAATATGTTCAAACGTTTTCACCTATCATTTTCAGTACATCGCTGCATTATCACCAAAATAAAAGAGCAGTTCCCAGCCCCTAAATTAGCTGCATCAGGGGTTTAGTGACATTCACACAAAACTAACTGAATATTAGTTAAAGCTGACAATTTGTCCTAATTGCAGGGGATCAGGTGTCCGAATAAAGATTGTACATATACGTTGAGATGATATATGTAAACCAAATTGTTAGTGTCGTGTTTTATACACTTTTTTCATCAAAGTTTCTTACTGTTATGACACTATGTAAGCCATCTCATGGCAAGCTCAAAGTTACATGTATTGACCACTGACAGAAAAGTGCTGTTTGAAAGGCAAACTTGAAAGCACACTTGCAAACTTTGTTCTGAATTTAAATAACTTATTACATTGCCCTCAAGTGACCAAGTCAGCAAAGTCAATTAATGCAAATTTTCAGTGTCAAGTAAAAACCATTGTCCAGTCATGCCTGCCTCTCCCTCATGAATTTCCCTTTAATATCTTTGACACAAGAACTAATTAAGCCACTTACACAGAGTATAAGGTACAGTGATATGTTATATGAAGAGATGCTCCCTCTTAATTATAAGATATTAATTAAAATGCAAGCTACCTAATATTCATGGCATACTGTCTCAGGCTAATGAGAACATTATCTCTTAGTCTTGACATACTGTCAGCCTGTATTATAAATAGTTTAAAGTTGTGACATTTACATTTTAAAGGTCCTGGGGATAGTTACGACTTGTTGATCATAACAGCTTCACAGACTAATATCAATATAGGTTAATGTTTAAAAAAATGACTCCTGACCTCAATCCCATTCGATAAAAACAATAAATGATCCTAACATGCCTACTGCAGCAATGCCAAGAACTCATTTCAGGGTCAGTGTCCTGGACCAGGATAACTAGCCAGGACTGAGCAAGGACAGCAGACTTGTGTACAAACTGTCCTTGAGCTTCAGACTTTATATCATTGGCTTCTGCTGCACAGTCTTGAGATACTGAGAGTTACGAGCTGGAGCCAAATACAGATAAAATATTATCAGTCCTGCAAGCAACTGCAGTCCACTGATTTTTTGTAGGTGACCAGCCAGTTTCCACAGTTCTCTGGCCTTTAGTTGAATTTGACAGCTACTAAATGAAACAGTGTGTTAATGTCCTAAATCTAGAGACCACTGAGGTGGATGTGGATGTATGCTAAAGAATACACAATGCAGTCACTTCTAACAGAAAAATACTTCCTTTATTTTTAAAGTATAAACCCCAGTTTGAAACACACACACCACAAGGACACACACACTCACCATATCATATTACCTGTTATAAACTTAAAGAAATGTCGGATTTCTGTAATGGAGAACTGCTTTTTTTTCTGTTTCTTATCAATTTCGGAAATCACTGCTAACTAATGGTCTATCTGCACCACTCAGTAAAAGTAATGGTCTGGAAAAGTCATTGTATAGGCTCATATTCATTGTTTATTTGAGAAAAACACTGATGCATCACCCAAAAACATGCTTTGGTTAAGGTTAGGATTGACTGCTACCACTGGGAATATTCACTTATCTGCCGTGTTACATGCTGCATAGTAATCTGTTTTTTCTTGTATTGCTTGAATGTAGTGCTTGCAGCACTGACAGGATGGACAGGATGGTGTGTTGATTTGTGTGTGTGTTTTGATGTGTGTGCATGTTCATACAGGCACAGGCGCCCTCAGCGTCGCTGGTAGAATGTCTTGTTATCGGAGTGTGAGCAGCTCTGTAACACCTGGCCAATCGATAATCCCCTCATTGTGTTCAAGGAGGCTTAGTGGTCGATCAATGCCAAGTCTCGACCTCACACACTCGCTCGCACATGAACACAGACACACACAAGGCACAAAACATGACCCACAATACACAAAACATGACCTGCATCTTTTAACCTTGGTGCACTGTGGTCTTTATGTTCTGCCCTCCATGGTGTTTAACACACATAAGAACACTGTTATACTTATGCAGAATGTGGAATCATGTGAATAAACACAGCATGCACACACAGCAGGTGCAGGCAATTCATTGAACTTTGTCTGCAAAAGTTCACAGTGATCATACATTTTCAACATGAACTTGGGCAAAATAGCAATATGGAAGAAAAATGACTCTCTGACAAAAAATGTGGTTATTACACCACATTTTTGCATATAATAGATGGGTACATAGGTAGATAGGATTAATAGATAGGTGTGAACACTTTATTAGATACACCACAGTGGATAGTTCCTCCTGCTGCTTTCAGCACAGTCTCAGTTCTTTGTGACATGAATTTCACATTCAGACTCTGATCCATGTTGGCATTACTGCATCATATTTCTCATATCATGCGTCAGCTGCACATTCATACTGCCAGTCTCCCATCATATCCCTACATCAGTCTACCACATCCCAGAGGTTTGGATTCAGATCTGGTGACTGTGGAGTGACGGTGGAGTTTCGTGTTCATTAAACCAGTTATCCTGCTGGAAGCTTTTAATATTGTGGCCACATGGTCAGCAAAAATACTAAGGCTGTGGGATTCAAACGATTTATTTATATTGAGGATCAGGGTTAGGAAGTGTGGGACCCCTTTCTTATTCTCTTAAATGGTCTCAGGCTTTTGGACTGTACTCTGTGTCTATTGAAGGGAGATGAGTTCTCAACCAAATCCTCAATCCTCAAAGAGCTGAGTCTCTTTCACCAAATCCAACAGTGTCACCATCATTTATTGTAAATAAATTCACCACAGCTCTGAAGGTTAACGGTGGACCAACTCTATTGCACTGTTCTTGTCACGTTTGGATAGATAGGAATTCACTTCAAAGCCTCTACAGTTAGAGGTCAAGTGTATCAGTGTGTGTCAGTGAACTCACACACACTGCTATTCCTCTGCTACAGACTAGGACTGAGAGTTTGCATACTACTAACAGTTAAAGAAACATGTTTTACTTGCTGACATGAGACAGAAGAATATGTTATTCACCAGCTGTAATGCATGCACATGAGCTTATGTCGTAGATCCAGTGTTCCTCCAGTAAATGCCCAAGCTGCACACTGTCACACATCATACTGGTGTTACACTGAGAGATCACAAGGTCAGAAGAAGAAGTAAAATCTTTGTGCTGATCGTGTGTTGATGTGTGAATTGCAGCTCATTTGGAGGACAAGGTTTGTATGTATGTGGGAGAGTAGGAATCAGAATTTCTATTCAGATAGGCAGAAACCGCGTGCCTAATCCCTGATGATCTAAGTTAACTTTATAATATCTCTATTTATTTTGTATGAAAGAGATCCTGCCTTTGCATCTTGCCTCTCTGTTCTTTGCTTTGCATCTTTGGCAAGTTGAAAATAAGAAAGACTGCCACAGATGAGAGGACAAGCCAGCATGAAAGTTCTTAAATTTGTTGGAAATTCCTTTTAAGATTTGAAAGAGGAGATTTTTGAAAGCGTGGGTGTAACTCAGCTCTCCAAAATAACACACACTGTCTAGAGAACCCACTAATGGATTTGCACTCTCAACAAGCAATTGCTGAGAGATTATAGAGGCTTAAACTTATAAGGAAAGGAACAGATGTTGAGCTACAAAAGCCTGTCTTGTCATTCTCCTTGGATTGAAGCCGACAGTAAAAACACTAATTTCTAATGTTCAGCAGCAACCAGCTTCTTATATGAAGGTGCAGTTTGCCAAAAGGATTTCTTACTTGTGTGTGTGCTTGTGTGTGACTGTGACTAGGAGATGCAATAGTACATATGGTATATACGACCAAGTCCTCAAAGGAAACTTTGCTTCTGAGCAAATATAAGACAGAGAAATTGTAGAGGATCCAGGCGACTCACTTCAGACAAGAAATGATTTTTAAATGAAATCTCTTGGCTGTTAATAGCCTCAGGCGCCGCAGTGAGGCAACATCCTAATGTTTAATACAAGGTGATAGGAGGTGCTTGTTCAACTTTTGACATTATCTGTGCCAGAAGGAACCAGGGCAGTAGATGACAGCCAGTCACTGTCTTATACTTAACAACTTTTTACTTCTTTCCCCCTTGTTCTTTGCCTTTCTGTTCTTCTTTCATCTTTCTCCTCTCTCACTCTGTCTTTCTCCAGTATATCTATTGGAATTAGCTATGTCCTGGCTGGCAGTGAGGCCTTTGCTGCTCTTCTTAATGTCAGGTAAGTCTTCCACATACACTAAACAATTGTAGATGTAATGAAAGTTGTTCAATATGTGAGTGCAATTCTTTCTTGATAGCCTGAGTGACTTAATGTTACACAGTCTGGATGTGAATCCTTTCAAATCCTCTATAAAATCCATTTAGGTTCAGCTTTCAGTATTTGTTAATTAGCTTAAATTTTGTGGGGGTTTGAATTGAAGTTAAACTGGGACATTTCAACTTCTGACACTGGTGCTGCAGCATCATTTCATAGGAGCAAAACTCACCACTCTGACTTGTTGAAGTGCAACATTACAGGTGAGGCGAGGTGAGCAAAGTCGTACCTCTCATATAGACAATCATGGTGAAAATCTAACAGATTTGATTGATCCTGGAAAATCCTTTCACACCGTTGTTGTGATAGACTACTTACACTATGTTTACATAATCTATCATGTCTTATAAACTGGATACAATCACCGCTGTCCGGAGCTTCGCTACTTTTATTTCGGTCTCCTTGGTAACATTACCCATAGTTGTTACATTACACCTCCGGTACTGGGATTTCAAAATAAGGGCACACATGGAACGTATTAACGGTTGTTTTGTGGTCAGGTTTTCATTATTTGTATCTCTCTGATTAGTTTCCTCTTTCAGTAATAAATCAACCATACACTAAACAGGAAAAAATATAGTCACAAAAATAATGTTCTAACGTGAAAAATAATGGCTGAAAAGTCACTGCAGGTTTTCAGCTTCTCATAAGAGATGTCAAGAGTTTTAATTGACAAAATTGCCTGTCTATCACATCACCATGTTCAACTCCTCTTTCATTTCTCAAATAGCAAAAAGTTGCATGTGACATTGTCAGTTCAGAGGACTTTTGCAAGGCAATATTTTTTTCTTGAACCTGAATTCTTGAAAAAAACAAAAAACTGACCCTGGAAGATAATAGCTGCCCACTTGAGTGGTAGCCTCAGAAAACAATTCATCAACCCACAGCATTCCTTTCTGATTAAAGCAAGCAGAAAAATACACACACAGCGGGGATGTATCCTGAGCCAAATTATTCCATTATTAGATGGTGAAGATTTATGTATTTTTACCACCACCAAGGACGTTACATTATCACTCGTGTTTGTTTGTTTTTTTAATTGTCTGATGGATTATGCACAAAGTACTGAACCAATTTGCAACAAGTGTGGTGGAAAGATGGGGAGTGGGCCAGGAAAGAAACCATTCAATTACAGAGCCGATCCAGTTAAATGGGCAGCTGCGGTGGTTTCCAATCACTGTCCTTATCATAGCATATCTGTGAGACTGGGCATTGGGCATTTTTCAAGATGTGTGTCAATCCATTGCACCTGTGTCTTGTTACATGCTGCTTTTGTGTGCATTTAGCTTCATCTCACAAAAGAGAGTAAGACATTCTATATGAGCATATCTGGGTTTTATAAAAAATCTAACAAAATGTGATGTGAAGAATACTGCCGCTTCATTCATATATATTTTATTGTTGTTGAAAAGTGCTGGTATATTTGTACACAGAAGCTCAAGTCCCATCTTCCAAAAGGAATTTGTAATCAATAAGATGCTACAGATAATTACCAAAAGACTGCAAGCGTTTTTCTACTGGTACGATGGCGCACGCTGACCAACCAATCATCTAAGGAGCTGGGTACTGAGTTGATGACACGGAAGTCATTCTCTCGCAGGAGGGTGGTCCTCACATCTCCAAAAACGCATATGAAAATTTCCAAACAGGGGTTATTTTATCTTAATGGTCAGATTCTCGCCTTGACCAACTATCAAACGTTTACAACCGTAGAGTGAATTTTGTTTCATCCTTCAGTATCCCTGCTGTTGCTGATATTTGGTGTGAAATGAATTCTGGGATGCTTGGCTGTCTCCGGTCCAAACACCACGTATGTGATGTACTGATGCATCATAGATAAAGCGGGCGGAGCGAGATCTGATCTGAACTTGGGTAGAGGTGAACTTTGAGTGTGAACGGTAGTTGGGCTGCAAGTGATGAAGTTGATGACTAATGACAAGAGTGCAAGTAGAGAGAAGAATGCTGGTTGTCTGTCTGTGAGCCTGTTTTCTTCAGTCAAGAGTCAGCTCCACATGCCTTCATTTGTGGCTGTATTTGATTCCAGAATTCTTAACAGGCCATAACAGGCTCTCTGCATTTAATAATACACCTTTTGAACTATTGTGTTTTGGAGCCTTGTACTTAAAATTGGCACACATGAAGTGTAAGGCTATTCTCACATGTTTTGCTATATTGCATATGTACACTGTGCGTTTGCCTTTATGATTAAAAAACAACTAAATTATGTCTGAGCTTTGTCTGAGATCTGCATGTTTTATCTTCAACATTATCTCAGTGCAGCTGTTGTACTCTGATGTGTACACACCTAAAGTTATACTTTCCAGGTGAGGTCATAGCTGGTTTGATTTATTTTGTGTAAAATTCAATCTACTGCAGTGTGCAGCCCCTCTCATGCTGTGGCCATTAGCAACTTGGCCTTCTTTTTAGACTTGGTTTCCATGGTAAGTTTCCTCCTGAACCCACTCCTTCCTTTCGATGCAGTTATCTGAGCAATCTGCTTTTCCATGTCTTGCTGAGCTTTTAGTAGCAGCTGGTGGAGCTTCTCTGTCCTCACCTCAGTCTGCTCCTGTTGGTTCCTGGGCTGCAGGATGACCTCCGATATTTCTGTTTCCCGAAAGCAGTCTTTTTTTGCTTGACTTGTGCAGTTTGGTATTGCGTCTTGCCGTGATCTGATCTGTTCAATAAGACCCCAAAGCAAAACTAGCTAGCTTTAAAAAGTCCTTCATAAACAAGAGTGTTAACATCAGTGGTTTTACTGCCACTAACTTGTTTGAAAAAGGCCACCTTAAAAGGTGGCAGAATCACAACCAAAGAGTTACAGATGGCTCAATTGTTCTTGAACAGGATAACATAACTCAAATTGTACTGGAATGATTTTTAAGATTACAAAATAAATAAAATAAAATAAAGCTGTCCATTTGATTCCTCTGGTTACACTGGTCTGTGGCAGTGTAGCAGTGTAACTCCCAGTTACACCACAGTTGTCACATTTACATGCTGTGTGTTTTTGGTTGGTGTGATGATGTTAGCCACTGGTTTGGCTGACATCATATGTTTTCACTGTGAACCATCGTATGTTTTCACTGTGAACCTGCACTCCATCCAGCCCCAGTTATGTAACATAACAGAACTTATTAGTTTTGCTGCTTAGTAACTGACTCACTTTTCTGATGACTACTTTGGAGTTGATAGCAGTTTTCTGAAATATCAAAAATCCCTATAATGCTGCTACTGTCTTTTAATGAAACAGTGTGCTATCATTACAGGTGCTGCTGCCTAACGTTGGCAGTACACTTTAGTAACTGAAGCACCTCCCCACCCTCAAACACACAAACACATACACACCTACTGTTTCCCTCATCCAAGCCTATAATTACCTTTATCGGTTATCAGAACTAATTTACTTTGTCATGGCCCAGTAAATACTTAACCCAAATAATATTATTCACACACTGCAGGTCGGTCGGACCACTGACACGGCTGGGTGCTTCATTATCAGCCTGTTAAGTGCCAGGGGAGATGCTGCGATGCGTTGTGGGAGTGGGAGGCAGGGTTACTGGAGTGAAAAAAACCTTGGGCAGCCTCTTTTGGATAAACCACCTTATTCTGGCTCCCCAGGGGCAGCAATCAATAGGTTACTGAAGGTCTCTGCACAAAAACTCTCCTCTCAGTCCCACTGCTGGAGAATCGTGGGTGACTTGGAAACTAACCTCGCTGCAAGGTTTAAGGCATTACTGAGTATCAGTCTAAACCCAAGGAGAAGATTATTGTGTCTTTATAATCTTTCAGTGGAATTTTTGCTTCTAAAACTGCTCATTTTCTGTCGTGCTCGACAGTTAGGGGATTAAAATATTTTAACCATTAAATATCAGTTAAATCTCATGTGTTTAATTAAAATGAATAGAAGGTCACCCTTGTTCCTACTGCTTGTGAACTTAATTCTTAAAATCTTGCCCCTAAGGATTAATACAGTTCACATAATTAGCCAACAGTTGACCACCACTTTGCTGCGACCATAATTTTTTAAATTCAGTCAAATAAAAAATTTGTTCCTCATGGAAACTGTTAATGTTCAAACTGAATGATATAATAAGCACATTTTAACCAAGAGCATAACATTTTGTGTGTATGAAAATGTTCATGAAACCTAAGACAATGCATAATGTAATACACTATATACACTACACCAGGGGTGTCCAAACTACGGCCCGCGGGCCAACTGCGGCCCGTGGACCATTTTTAATTGGCCCGCAGCAAATTCTAAAAATATAATGGATTATGGCCAATACATGAAACTTGCACTTGAGTGTATTGTAGTTCTTAGTTTTAACACTAGGTGGAGCTACTGTCTTCAACAAGGCAGGTTCTCCACAAAACAAAATTAAGCAAATAAATTTTTTTGCCACAGATGACCAAAAATGGCAGAACGAAAGAAACGCAAGATAGCAAGTGAGTGCAGAAGATTTCAGACACGGTGGGAAAATGAATATTTCTTCAAAGAAGTCAAGGGGAAGTGTGTCTGTTTGGTTTGCAATGAAACTGTTGCAGTGATGAAAGAGTATAATTTACGAAGACACTATGAAACCAAACATCAGACCTACACGTCCTACACTGGTGCTGAGCGAGAAAAGAAAGTTAAGCATATGGCAGCTAGCCTGCTAGCTCAACAGCAGTATTTTTTCCGTGCTAACAAAACACAAGAAAATGCTACAGTAGCCAGCTACGAGGTAGCTCAACTCATCGCGCGACACGGGAAACCTTTCTCAGATGGCGACTTCATAAAACAGTGTCTCACTAAAGTCGCAGGAATAATGTGCCCGGAAAAGATGCAGGAATTCAACAACGTGAGCATGTCCAGAAACACAATTGTGCGGCGAATCGAAGACTTGTCAGCTAACTTACAACATCAAGTGTCACATAAAACTTGTGCTTTTGATTTTTGCTCGATTGCATGTGATGAGAGCACAGATTCCACAGACACCGCACAGGTGTTAATTTTTTTGCGGGGAGTTGACGATAACTTTTGCATTACGGAGGAGCTGCTTGATGTTATGAGTCTGAAGGGCACAACAACGGGTAAGGACATTTTTGAAGCTGTGTCAGTTGCAATTGACAAGATGGAACTTAAATGGGACAAACTGTGTGGAGTTACAACGGATGGAGCTCCAGCAATGACAAAAAAAATGATTGATTTTGTGAACTTTAATACACTAGAGGTGAGGGGATATACCTCACCTCTAGTGAGTGGCCCAGTCTTTCGTATATTTTTCTGTATGTGGCCCTCGTTGAAAAAAGTTTGGACACCCCTGATGTAGACGACCTCCTTCGCTC